>ML814719.1:0-15679 GCA_009831015.1 Picea engelmannii | reverse complement strand
ATTTTTCAAGTTAGTCCTTTCTTCTTTAGGAACTAAGTAATAGTTAGTGGAGCCAAAAAATTGAATATGATTAACTGAAGGTTTAGTACCATACCAAGATTCATATGGATTGATTCCATCTAATAATAATGTTGGAAATCGATCCCTTCGATAGATCATTGTATGAACTACTTATGCCCAATATTTGTTTGTTTGACCCCTTAAAATTGAATATGATTAACTGAAGCCTTAGTACCATACCAAGATTCATATGGATTGATTCCATCTAAGAATAATGGTGGAAATCGATTCCTTCGATAGACCATTGTATGAACTACTTATGCTCAATATTTTATGCTTGACCCCTTAAATTGATGTAACATAGATCTTGCCATTCCCATTAGATTTATATTAATTCTTTTCGTGAACTCATTCCACTGTGGACTATAAGAATTTGTAAACTGCATTTTTATTCCATTTTTTCTACAATAATCATTGAATTCATTTGAAGTGATTTCTGCCCCATTATATTCTCAATGTGGAATTTTTTTATTCAGTGGCATTTTCAACTAAACACTGAAAATGTATGAACTTTTCAAAGGCTTCGGATTTATCCTTCAAAAAATATACCCAAGTCATCCTTGTAAAATCACCAATGAAAAGAATGAAGTATTTGCATCCACCAAGAGAACATTTCATGGGACCGCAAATGTCACTACGTATAAGTTACACACATATGTTTGATTGCCATGTACTTGTGAGAAAAACATCTCTATTTTGTTTTCCAATTATGCATGCTTCAGAGATAGCAATTTCCTTCTTGAAAGTAGGAAACCCTTTAATCATCTCTTATGTTTTAAGTTTTCTTAATATTTAAAATTTCAAATGTCCAAATATATAATGCCATAATATTAAGGAGTTAGGGGATAAATTCATTGATGTGCAAAATTTTGTGCAAGGAACGACTATGCCTTGTACCCTCAAAAGTTTCCCATGTTCATAACCCTTCATTACTATTTTGAAATTGTGTTTGATTGAATTGGTTTTGATTAAGGCATCTTCCAAGATAATTTTATGACCTTATTATCTAATTAAGACTAAGGACAACACATTCCTTTTAAAGTTTGGAACATATTAAACATTGGAAAGTAATACTTTATTAATTTGTGGAAGAGAGAAGTGTATTGATCATTTTCCTTGAGGAGTATGGGTTTTTTCATATTCTAAATAAATTGGATTAAGTTTCATATCCTTATATGTCCAAAAATATTATTTTATGTAGCACATATGGTGACTAGCCCTTGTCTCCAAAAATATTATTTTATGTAGCACATATGGTGAGTAGCCCTTTATCCAATATCCAATTATTTTCATAATCCTTTCTAATAAGCTTGTTAATGGAAACTAAATATGCAAATTCTATTCCTTGAGTTGTCAATACATATTCAAAATCATCCTCTGGATTATATGCATATTGACATGAAGTTGAAGCATTAGACTAAGAATGTTTTTTTAAGTTCAAAGTTTTCTTATTCTTTTGAAATTTTCATTTCATTTTATACACTCTTTTGCCACATGTCCAACGTGAAGACATCTTTGTACTTTGTTTGAGTCATATCTTCACCTTTTCTTGATTAATTATTGTTGTTATGAGGATATTGAGATATCCTAAAATATTGTTTATTTTGATTATTTTTTCATCTTTCTTAGATTCTATGAAAACCATGAACATACTTTTGATTTTATGTATTATTGAATCTTTCTCTTCCTTTTTAACTTTCAATGTATGCATCTATTTGTATGGATTATTGAATTTTTCTCTTCCTCTTGTTCTTTCATTGTATGTTATTTTTCCTCTTGATATTTCTCCTTTTTTGAGTTGGTAAAGATAATATATTTTCCCGTGTTCTTATTTTTACCAAAATTCATGTCATGTTGGACCAACTAGTCATTAAGGAAATCAAAAGTTCGATTTTCCAATTTACTATTGATTTGTATGATTTCCAAGAAATGTTTACAAGAGGGTTGGAAAACCATTAATCAATATTTAAGTTTTAAAAATTTCTTCCACGCTCTTAAATATGCATTTTAGCATTTCGAGTCTGACATTTTTTTAATGAGAGATATGTACTCCAAAACATCTCCCCTTTCAACAAATATGTATTTAAGGATATTTTTATGGAAATCAACATGTTTTGATTCATGTTCAGTATCAAACATTTTATTAAATATTTGTCTTGCATTCTAGGAATTAATTGCATTTTCAATGTGTATAAACATTTCATCAGTTAGAAAAATTATCAAAAATGCAAGTGCCTTTTCATGTTTCAATTCCCATTTTTCCAATTCTCTAGTATTGGTAGGATTAGATGGAGATTTATCACTGCTACATACACATTTCCACAAATCATTATAAATTAATGTGCTTCGCATGTGATGACTCAAAGCATTATAGTTCTTGGGTCCATCCAATTACTTTGGGCCAATGAATAAGTTTACCAATTTTGACATGATGAGTTTCTTATCAAGTGCATATGATCAAAAAATGAAGAGTATCAAGCACAAGAGACATTGTACACATTGCAAAAGAGAGGTATAGGGACTTAGCCTTGACCCTCTTATAACCTTGATGGAAAAAATTGTTGATAGAGTATTTCACTTGGCTCTTATCAATGCTTCAATTAAAAATTACAAATATTTTGTAATTTTTTCAAACATTAAAAATTTGACAATAATAATATTAATAAATGATAAATATCATGTATTTTAGTTGTATCTTAATTAACTAAATTCTGAAGCATTTTCTATCAAACCAAGGTAAGTAAACTTATGAGGTGTCGACACTATGTATGCAAAACTAGCTTGGTAGTCACTTTTGATTCCTATGAAAAGTAAATCAAATGCAAACTTAAAGCAAGAAAGTTCAGAATCTAATTCAGGGACTGAGAGTTATTCTCGTGACTAAAGGGACTTATTTACCCTTCAATTGGTTGAACTATCAGTTCAGATGCAAAAACTTGGTGTAGATCTATACTCATACTCTATTTCAGTCAAATAGTGTAGATTCGAGTGAGTCCCCCTAAGTTATGAGTCATTGTCTGATCCTAAACGTTTAATGGGAAATACATGAAATAAATGATTTGCAAGGAATGACAAATTAACCTATCATACTTCTCAAATGAAAGTTACCTATCTAACTGTTAAATTCAGAAATTATGCGTATTTACAAAATCTACATCATTTCATGAAATTTCAGACAATTACGAGAATTACCATGTACAGTGAATTTCCTGCAATTCGCTGCAGTTACTGGAATTTTTTGTGTGTGCGGATTTTCCTACAATTTTGGAATGTTAAAGGAATTCTCTATGTATGCGGGAAATTATAGATTTTGGTTTTCAATTACATGAATAGCAAAAACAAGAGGAATTTACAAGCATGAGTTAATCTTACTGGAATAATTGAACAAACACATAACACATACCATGGGGCCCTCCTAGGATATGTTGCTTGATAAAACTAAGAAGTTTAATAATACCTTAACACCATAAATGGATCATGAAATTTTGTCTTGTATTCAATGACTATCAAAATTTTACAGGAATACTCTACAAGAGTAATTTCAAAATCCACACTAATTGATTACATTCCCTTGTTGTTGTCTTTATAGAATATTACATCATTGAATCAAATATCTCTAGGAAAATATTTGGTTCCTCTTTTAGTAAAGAAGTTACAATAAGATTTCATGATAAGTCTAGAAGATAGAGGACCTATTATTGATCAAGTTGTTCATTGATTTGTTTGATTGAGAAATCAATTCGGATCCCTTCAGCTTCAATCCCTATGATTTATAAACAGATTTATAGGCCCTTCCATGATTTCCTACATATTCTTTTGACTTATGTTGTTGTTGAGCAAATATTTGACTTTGAGGTGGCAGGCCCCTGAAATATAGCAAGAGTAGACATGTCACCACCCTAGGATATCTACTAACAATTGCCAAGTGTTCTCTTTGACTTTGTTGGAGCTTCTTCATGTTAGCCTTGGACTCATCATATGTTGAAGACCTAAAACATCTGAAATGTTAGTAATTTAAAATTATTTAATTAGTAACATGGATTTTAACTATGTTTAAAAACCAAAATTAAGAATTTCCAATCAAAAACAACTTTTTACCTTTAATATGCATATTGTGTCATTATGCTCGTGAAAATGGTCAAAAAGGAAAAGTTCTGATAAAAAGAAAGAATAGATGGCTTGATAAAAAGAGAAGAAAATTGACACCAATAATGAACATGCCCCCTTAAGTGAACAATTTGTTTTAAACTTCACTTACATATTTATTGAATGAAGAAGCCCCATTGAATTAAAATTATTCTTTAGTGATATAATAAAAAGTCCACTTAAATTCAAACAATGAGACTTTTGGGAAAACTAACTTTAAAAAAATGATACTACCTCCACTTGAATTTAGAGAATTAAAAAATGTGCATTGTAATATGCTAATTAACCAAATATGAACGTATTCAAATTCTCCACTGGAAAATGTATGTGGGATGACCTATCTTCTGGAATAAATTTTTATAGAATGATTTTTTTATTATTATTCTACGAAAATGTATATATAAAAAAACTTTAAAATTATTAGGCTAACAAAAGTTGATGAGATAGAAAGAGGTGTGCCTCTCAATTAAGTTGTTTTATTTAGTTAGAGGTTTCAAGAATAAATCTTGTGTATATCATGTGCATGTAACATTGTTATTCTTATGTTGTTGATTATGTTAATATTATTTTTCTTGCACATGTTTATCACACTATTCACAATGTGACATTCAAAAAAGAATAAAAGGATTGTACATTTATTTATTTATGACATTTGATAGTGAATAAGACATTTGATAGTGAATAAAATAGTGTTATTTCTACATTTCAAACATAATAATTTAATAAAAATATATGATAATATTTTTATAAATATGTAATAAATTGTACAATGAATATGATAAAAAATCAAGTTGTATTGTGACATTTGAAAAATCAGAAAAAGAGTATAGCATTATGATGTTCAAGAAAGAATAAAGAAGTGACGTAATATCATAAATTGTTTTAGGTCACATTGCAACCTTGAAAAATAAACAGAAGAAGGTTAGTTGACCTATGTTTCCAAAAGATGGCTTGCATAACCATTTAGTGTTGAGACTTTACCTTGAATTTGAATATTTTTTTACTTGTGTTAAATGTTTTCTATGTGTGGTTGTGGATAGATCAACAATGACTTGAAGTAAAATTGTCAACTCTTAAAATTTATGGGTTAGAAAAAAAAAAAAAATATATATAAGATGGTTTAAATTTTAGGGTGTATGTTTTTGGGTGAAAAGCTTTCCACTTAATTTTTTTAATGAATTTTTTAGAAATTTGACTAAATCAAAGTATTTTTTTATTTCTTATTAAATTAATTTTATTTATTATTAAAATTAAAACGTTGTTTTTTTATTAATATCTAAACTAAAAGTAAAAAAAAATTTTAATATCTAAACTAAACTGATTTTTTTTATATACATAAAGATGAATGTCAAATTTCAACACTCCTTCAACTATAAAAATAAAATTACCTCACAAAAACAATAAAAAAAAAGTTAGAGTCATGAAAGAATTAGAGAGCTTTACATTCCCAAAAAATTAAAGAAGGTTACATTCACAAAATAATAAAACATGATTACATTCAAGAAAGAATAAAAGAGGGATTATTAATATAAATATCGAGTACCCCGGATGGGGTGACACGCGGCAACGCCTTACCACATGGCTCAGCATCAAGCCACAACTTAAATGATGTAGGCCACTCCCCATCCCCTCATCATTTACGATGGTAGCCGGCCATTACAGTCGCTATACAGAGGAGGGACTTCTCCCTCGCGTGAATGCACTAGCACAGCCAGCATTCAATATGAAAGGGTTAACAGGAAGCCATGCGATGCCGTCATTTGGAAATTCAAAAGTTGAAGAGCCTGGACAGAGCTGGTTCACTCTCATTTTGGACCTCCTTGCCGGTTGGGAGATCTGGTGCAGTTTTGGTTCTTTCTCGTTTTGGTTCATTCTCTCTGTATTAGCAATGACAAGGAAGCGAGGCAGGCCTCGTCGAGGCTCGGCCTGGTACACCCACAAAGAGCAGAGGCAAAGAAGGCAGAACCATGAGAGTGATCTGTCAATGGCAACTTCCATCCTCCGGCAAAGAGAAAAATCAAACCAATTGGCACTCCATGTCATTATCGCTGAGCCTGGGATAGAGCGTAGCAAGCACACCCTTGCAATTGAGCCTGGAATCTGTCTAAAGGGAGGCTCTGCGGAAAAATTTCCAACCTGTTATGTTGAAGAAACGTCGTACCTAGAGGATTTAGCGACCACCCTGGAACCCCAAGCCATGGTGCCTAAAATACAGGCTGGAAGCGATCTGAAGGGAGAGCCAGTAGAAGAATTCCCAATTTGTTTTGTCGAAGAGATACCGTGGACGGGTGACTACAGCCCCACTAGCCATGTTGAGAAGGCAACGAGCAAGGACGAGGCTTGGGACAATGCCTGCGCAGAGATGAATGTGGACGAGACCAGAGCAGGGATAAATGTGGACGCGGCCAGAGCAGGACTGAACATGAACGAGGCCAGAGCAGGGATGAACGTGGAAGTGGGGAATGAAACCTTCAACGAGACAGAAAACAATGATTTGCATGGTCCACTCCTCTGTGTAGAGCATCTGGCTCTAGTGTTCAAACTTCGAGGCCACATGGAAAACTAGGAGCACAGAGCCCTCCTCATGGGATAGCGTCTGGACTTGCTCCTTGATGCGTACTCCAATGCTCTAGAAAAGAGGAAATGTCCAATGTGCGCGCAGCCGTTCGCCATCCCAGCCAGATCCACGTGTCAGAAAAGCAATGGCGACAGGTCACCAGGTATCTGAGTTCTCCTATGCTAGTATGTTTTTTGTTTCACCATGTTGTTGCTCAATGTTAACTTGAACTATGGCCACCGATCCTGGTTTCCTTCGGGCAAGACAGAGGGCAAAACAATTTTTAGGTTATCTTCCTAGACTCATTTCACTCCAAATTATGTTTGTTTCCGGTAAAACGACAGCATTTTTTGTGGCTCAGGACGACTATATCTCTGTGTATTTTGTCAATGTTTCTCTGTAAATTTAATATAGCAGGTACTACCTTATATATATATATATATATATATATATATAGATAGATAGATAGATAGATAGATAGATAGATAGATAGAGAATTGTTGATAGTGCACTACCTAAACTTAATATAATAAAATAAAATAAACAAATTTGTTCAAAATTATTATTTTTTAATTAAATAAATTAATGTATAAACATTTTAGTTAAAAAAATTTCATAGAATAAAATAACCAAATTTGTTTAAAATTATTTTTTTAAATTAAATAAATTAATGTATAAACATTTTAATTAAAAATTTTCCATATAAATAATTATTTGTATTTAAATTATTTATCTTTTAAAATGTTTTTAAAAATTAAAAAACCAATTAATATTGATTTAATTAATAATACTTTATTTTAAAATTAATTTAAATAATTAATATTGATTTAATTAAACCTTCAACGAGGCAGAAAACAATGATTTGCATGGTCCACTCCTCCGTGTAGAGCATCTAGCTCTAGTGTTCAAACTCTGAGGCCACATGGCAAACTAGGAGCACAGAGCCCTCCTCATGGGATAGCGTCTGGACTTGCTCCTTGATGCGTACTCCAATGCTCTAGCAAAGAGGAAATGTTCAATGTGTGCGCAGCCAATCGCCATCCCAGCCAGATCCACGTGTCAAAAAGGCAATGGCGACAGGTCACCAGGTATCTGAGTTCTCCTATGCTAGTTTGTTTTCTGTTTCACCATGTTGTTTCTCAATGTTAACTTGAACTATGGCCATCGATCATGGTTTCCTTCGGGCAGGACAGAGGGCAAAACAATTTTTAGCTTATCTTCCTAGACTCATTTCACTCCATTTCACTCCAAATTATGCTTGTTTCTGGTAAAACAACAACATTTTTGGTGGCTCAGGACGACTATATCTCTGTGTATTTTGTCAATGTTTCTCTGTAAACTTAATATAGCAGGTACTACCTTTATATATATATATATATATATATATATATATATATATATATATATATATATAATTGTTGATAGTGCACTACCTAAACCTAATATAATAAAATAAAATAAACAAATTTGTTCAAAATTAATTTTTTTTAATTAAAAAAATTAATGTATAAACATTTTAGTTAAAAAAAATTCATAGAATAAAATAACCAAATTTGTTTAAAATTATTTTTTAAAATTAAATAAATTAATATATAAACATTTTAATTAAAAATTTTCCATATAAATAATTATTTATCTTTTAAAATGTTTTTAAAAATTAAAAAAACAATTAATATTGATTTAATTAATAATACTTTATTTTAAAATTAATTTAAATAATTAATATTGATTTAATTAAACTCACTCCTCCGTGTAGAGCATCTGGCTCTAGTGTTCAAACTCCGAGGCCACATGGCAGACTAGGAGCACAGAGCCCTCCTCATGGGATAGCGTCTGGACTTGCTCCTTGATGCGTACTCCAATGCTCCAGCAAAGAGGAAATGTCCAATGTGCGCACATCTGTTCGCCATCCCAGCCAGATCCATGTGGAGGAAATGTCCAATGTCCAATGTGCGCGCATGTTCGCCATCCCAGCCAGATCCACGTGTCAGAAAGGAAATGGCGACAGGTCATCAGGCATCTGAGTTCTCCTATGCTAGTTTGTTTTCTGTTTCACCATGTTGTTGCTCAATGTTAACTTGAACTATGGCCACCGATCCTGGTTTCCTTCGGGCAGGACAGAGGGCAAAACAATTTTTAGCTTATCTTCTTAGACTCATTTCACTCCATTTCACTCCAAATTATGTTGGTTTCCGGTAAAACGACAGCATTTTTGGTGGCTCAGGACGACTATATCTCTGTGTATTTTGTCAATGTTTCTCTGTAAACTTAATATAGCAGGTACTACCTTTATATATATATAATTGTTGATAGTGCACTACCTAAACCTAATATAATAAAATAAAATAAACAAATTTGTTCAAAATTAATTTTTTTTAATTAAATAAATTAATGTATAAACATTTTAGTTAAAAAAAATTCATAGAATAAAATAACCAAATTTGTTTAAAATTATTTTTTTAAATTAAATAAATTAATGTATAAACATTTTAATTAAAAATTTTCCATATAAATAATTATTTGTATTTAAATTATTTATCTTTTAAAATGTTTTTAAAAATTAAAAAACTAATTAATATTGATTTAATTAATAATATTTTATTTTAAAATTAATTTAAATAATTAATATTGATTTAATTAATTAATTTTTTTCCTAAAATTAATTTATTTTTATTTACTTTTGTCAAATTTATACTTTTGTTTAAAGAACATATACAAATTTTCCAATGATGTGGTGTTTATAAATATATTTAGATTTTTAAATATCTTTCCACAAACTTTTGAAAAATTCAAACTTGGGGTTTAAGAGTTCTAACTCTTGAATGAAAAGACATTGAATGTTTCAGCCAATTTTATTTAAAGAAGATATACAAATTTTCCAATGATGTGGTGTTTATAAAAATATTTATATGATGATTAGAGTTTTTATCAAAATCCTTGAGATGTAAAATAGTCGATGACATAGCTAAAATACTCTATTATGTAAGATTAATGACTAAAAACTTAGACTTATTTTGTGTGCCCCTATGAACACGTTTCGAGAGGTTTAATAGCATGCCAATTCAGCAAAATAAATAAAAATGTAAACTTCTTCAAATAAAATAAGCAGCAATTGTGTAAGAAACTATATTTGATTTATAAAATGTTGTGGTGTTTGTCAAACAATTATACGTTGATTCGTCAAGATCTTCGAACAATGATCCAACTCCTTATTGTTTTATTGTTCTGAACAATGATCCGACTGGCATGTTGGAATAATATCGAAACTTCTAGAATTAATTGTTAATTTAGAATCCCCGCATCGGTAATTACGTATATAAAAGGCATAAGATAAGATAAGGTAAGGTTTCAAGAGTGGTATGGTGTTGTTGGTAAGTATGTTAGAGTAGTAGTCCATTGAGACAATTAATTCTAGAATTAATTGTTAATTTAGAATGTTGTTTGTAGTTTGTTTTATGAGAGCGTAGATTTAGTTGGTGGGTGGTTTGAGATTCATAATGTTAGGAGTTTGATATTCTATTGAGTTATAAATGTAATGGAATTCTCTCAATGATTTAAGTTTTGTGAGCACTATCTCACTCGTGTGTGTTCCTCTTGTTCTAAGATTTAATTTCATATCAGAGCAGAGGTTAAAAACGTTGTGGGGTCGTTGTGAGGAACCCCACAGTGTGTGGAGCATGAGACCTCATGGATTGCTTGAATGCATGCAATTGTTGCATGGAGAAGAGTGAATGTGGTGTTGGATTGGTGAGAAGATTGTTGGTGCGAGTGTTTGGTGCATTGGAACAGAAGTATCTGCCCATGCATGTAGCGTGGAGTGTTGAAACATATGTTTCTTGGCTACATGGAGGCGTCAATGGTTAAAGTTTGATCTACAATTGTTCATAAACGATTTGCGCACTCGCTGCACAAAAGATTTTGGCTCGGTTTCGACATTAGAACCTATTTTGGTGCCATTGCGTTTTTAGATCTTCCAACGTTGCTTCCAAACGATGTGCATAGCCCCGCATTGTTCCTCATGCTAAGAAAGAAAGTTCGCCTCCTGTAGAAGATTTCTCTTCCGACAACGACACACTAACAAGGAATTAATTAGTTGAATATAGTCGCTAACAATATTGATCATGCCTTCTCCCAGATTAGTGTTGCCTACTCCGAGAGAAGGAGCGTGCAACAGAGAAGGGTGACCTACAGCAGAGAAGAAGCTCGACTAGGAGGTAAATTCCTGCAAAGCCAACAACACGTCTTTGTTTTTAAATTGGCTAAAAATTATTAAGATTTTTGAATTGTTTGTGGTGGAATATGGAAAACCCCCTTGTTGATTCCTATGGAGGAAATTATGTAAAATGGAATTTTAAGTTGACGACCATTGTATAGGCATATAGTCTATGGACGATTGTCAAAGGAGATGACCCCAAACCCATTGTTGTTGTCTCCATTCCAGATTGGGATAAACGAGAAATGAAAGCGAAAGTGTTGTTGCAGATCTCTGTAAAGGATAACATCATTCCTCATATAAGAGACTGTAAAAATTCCAAAGAGACATGGGACGTTCTCAAAGGTTTGTACGAAACCTCTAATGCAAACCACATTTTATTCTTAAAAACTAAGCTTTTATCTAACAAAATGGAAGCCAATGAAAGCATAAGTAATTTTGTATCCCGAATTAAAGATTTAAGTGATAATTTGGGTGACATTGGTGAAAAGGTTTCCAATAGTGATTTAGTAACTATCGCTTTGAAAGGTTTAGTGCAAGATTATAAATTTTTTATTTCAGAACTCTCTCCTAGACAAACACCCCTTACTTTTGATAAATTGGCTGGAATTCTTCTTCAAGACCAAGAGAGAATAAAGAATTATGATTTGGACTCCAGTGGCTCAGATTTGGCATTGATTGCAAGAGGTAAACGGTCATACCAAGGGAAACCATGGGACAAGAACAAAGGTCGATTTCAAGCAAAACAGAAAGATATGACACATCTTGATTCTTATGTTAAGAGAAATATTGAATGTGAATATTGTGGCAAACTCGGAAATCTTGCTAAAGATTGTTATAGAAGAAAGAATCATGAGTCAAATCAGAGATATAACAGGCATAATGGAAATTTTGTGCATAAAGACACTTCAGTCAATGATGGATTTAAAAATCTTAAGCTATTTATTTTTTAAGCTGCATTGTCTACTGAAACTGATGATGAGAATGCATGGTTCATAGATTATGGTGCATCATCTCATATGACCTGTAATAAAGAATGGTATGATGAATATTATGAGAAAATTGGTGGCACGCACATTTACTTAGGAGATAACGAATCACATAAAGTCCAGGGCTATGGAGTAATAAGTGTGAACTTACCTAATGTACAATTGAGACAGATTCATGATGTGATGTATGTTCCTGGTATTAAAAAGAACTTAATATATGTTTCAACTATCATTCATAATAATTTAACAATGGAATTTGGTAAGTTGAAGTGTGTTGTAAAATATATCAAGGATCACTACAGGATTGTTTCCACATGTACCAGAGTTGGTGGATTGTATCAGTTGGATGTAACAATGAATCGTCATGTTGCATTGGTATCCACAACCATGTCAACAAAAGAGTTATGGCACCACAGGTATGGGCACCTAAATTACAATGATTTGATATTATTGCAAAGAAAAACAATGGTAGAAGGTCTTTTTGTTATGAAGAATGATCATTTTCCATGTGAAGCATGTGCACTTGGTAAGCAACATAGAGAGGAGTTTCGCATACATACAAAGAA
The DNA here is from genome assembly GCA_009831015.1 of Picea engelmannii. Lineage (NCBI taxonomy): Eukaryota > Viridiplantae > Streptophyta > Pinopsida > Pinales > Pinaceae > Picea > Picea engelmannii. The sequence goes on along the minus strand of ML814719.1, from coordinate 3,148 downwards.
AAGACAAACTGATATACTTGAATTAATTCATACTGATGTATGCGGACCTATGCAAACTAGGTCACTTGGTGGTGCTTCCTACTTTCTTATTTTTGTTGATGATAGATCTAAATATACATGGGTCTATTTCATAAGGAGAAAAATTGATGTATTTGAGTACTTTAAAGAATTCAGAACTATGACTGAAAAACAAACAGGAAAATGTATTAAAATTCTCAAATCTGATCAGGATGGTGAATATACATCAAGAGCATTTAAAAGCTATTGTAAATTTAATGGAATCCAACAACAATTTACAATACCTCATACGCCTCAGCAAAATGGTGTCGCTGAAAAAAGGAACAAAACATTGGTAGAATGTGCTCGCAACATGCTTCAAGGTAAAAACATTTCTAATGGTTTTTGGGAAGAAGCTATTAATATTGTTGTTTATTTAAAGAATTGAAATCCAACTAAAAAATTAGATTTTAGAGTGTTTAGACCCACTCCCTTTGCACATATTCCAAAGGATGAGAGAAGAAAACTTGATGCAAAATCAATCAAGTGTGTTTTTATTGGATATTGTACTGATAAAAAAGCATACACATTGTTTGATCCCAGTTCACATAAATTGTTTGCAAGTGGAGATGTGGTGTTTCATGATAATGCAGATAGAAGTAATAAAATGAATGATGTTGATGCTTGGCATAATGATAATGATGAGCATGTCAAAATAGATGCAATGGTTAAATAGGAACATGAATAGGTTCGAGAATGGGATGAAAGCAATATGGACACTTCAAGCAGTCATGATACATCAAGTGGAGAAGAGTCACCACAGAGCAGGAGACGAGATGAAAGTAGTGAAGGACCAAAGAGGTCATCACAACAAACTCAACCACCTATAAGGTATAAATATTATGCATTGATGTCCCATGTAATGAATGTTGTAGAACATGTGAACTATGAACAGACAAAAGAACATGAAGTGTGGAGAAATTCTATGAATGATGAATATGACTCCCTTATGAAAAATCACACATGGGAATTAGTTGAACTGCCTGAAAACAAAGTCCCTATTGGAAGAAAATGGTTGTATAAATCTAAATTTAAAGCAGATGGTAGCATTGATAAATATAAGGCAAGATTAGTTGCAAAAGGATATTCACAAAAGGAGGGAATTGATTACGATGATACTTTTGCACCAGTAGCTAAATTGAATACAATTAGAGCATTGATTGCCTTAGCTACAAAACTTAATTGGAAAATGCATCAGTTAGATGTCAAATCTATTTTTCTAAATGGTGATTTAAAGGAAGAGGTTTATTTGGTTCAGCCTAAAGGGTTTGTCAAGAAGGGACACGAGTATCTAGTTTGCAGGTTAAGGAAAGCCTTATATGGTTTGAAACAAGCACCGAGATCATGGTATGTAAAGATAGATACCTTCTTTTATCCGAATGGGTTTGTGAAAAGAAAAAATGATCCTAACCTGTATGTTAAGAAAGATGAAAAAGGAAATGTTGCTTTAATATATCTATATGTGGGTGATGTCATTATTACAGGTAGTGCATGCAAGTTAATTGAAGAGATTAAAAGTCATTTGTCTCAAGAATTTGAAATGAAAGATCTTGGCAAATTGCATTACTGTTTAGGACTTGAGGTTTGGAGAGAACCTGGTAAGACATTAATCAATCAAAGTAAATACACAAAATAAATTCTTAGAAAGTTCAATATGAGTGAATGTAAAGCAATGCCAACTCCCTTGGAACAGAATGCAAAGTTATACAATGATGATGGAACTAAAGAGGCAGATGGTACTTTATATCATCATTTGGTGGGAAGTTTGAACTACCTCACCACTACCAGACCAAACATGGCATACTCAGTCAACATCCTTAGTCAGTTCATGGCTAAGCCTTCTGAGAGCCACTGGAAAGATGCAAAGAAAGTTCTCCGATACTTGAAAGGAACAATAAATTTTGGTATTATGTATACTGATGAATCTAATATTGAACTGACAAGTTTTTCTAATTCAGATTGGGCAGGAAATCCTGATGATAGAAGATCCACCTCATGCTATGCATTTCATATAGGATCGAAGGTTGTATCGCGGAGTAGCAAGAAGCAGCCTACTGTTTCTTTGTCATCAACAAAATTTGAGTATAAATCCTTGACCAGTGCTACCTATGAAGTTGTTTGGTTGCAGAGAATTATTACAGATGTTGAAGAGGAGCAAAATGGTCCATTATGCATCAATTGTGATAATCAAAGTGTTATCAAATTGACACACAATCCAATATATCATGCAAGATCAAAACACATCGAACTACAAAACCATTTTGTGAGAGAGAAGATTGAATCAAAGGAAATTAATTTGATCTTTTGTAATATAAATGATAATGTGGCTAATATATTTACCAATCCTCTTGGTAAACTCAAGTTTGAAGTTATTAGAAGTAAGTTAGGTGTTGTAGAAAATCCATTTCTCCATTAAGGGGGAATGTTGGAATAATGTCGAAATTTCTAGAATTAATTGTGAATTTAGAATGCACTTGGTAGTTTGTTTTACCATAATGGAGATTTAGTTTATGAGTGGTTTGATATCCACAATGTTAGGAGTTTGATCTAATCCTCTATTAAGCTATATAAATGTAATGGAATTCTCTCGATGAATTAAGTTTTGTTAGCACTGTCTCACTCGCTCTGTCTCACTCGCTCCTCTTGTTCTAAGATTTAATTCTAAGTTTTGTGAGTTTTATGTGTTCCTCTTGTTCTAAGATTTAATTTGGCAAAGCATAATAGCTAATTTCAAGCAAAAATTTCAAAGTGATAGCTATAAATCTCAGAAGTTCCAACCCTTTAAATGCAAAACATATTTTGTATCAAACAAACCTTCACTTGCAGGCATGGATGGCTGTTTATCATGACCATGGTCGGAATTTGTGCATTGACATTAGATTTCTATACTTGTGGCTTCGGCCTCCTGATGGAATGGCAATTCCCGAAAAAATAGTCGCGAAAGCTTTGGGGAAAATTATGCATTTCAGCAGAGGGTTGGAAACAGTACAACCTTGTACAGGATCTGGGACCAACCAAACTGTTCTTAGACGATGTACTGCTGTCGTCAGGAAAACTCAAACCATGAGAATGCACGTTATCTCCCACGCTT
>ML814718.1:150949-171138 GCA_009831015.1 Picea engelmannii | reverse complement strand
CCCTAACCCAATGACCTGGATTAGTCCAAAACCCTAATTCCTTAACCGGAAATAGAAAAACCATCGGCAAAAACCATGTGCCGAAAACCACCTAATATCATGTGGTCCCGGAAATATGTCGTCCCGGAAATATGTCGGCCCGAAACCGGCGAAAGTATGTCGGCCCAAAAAAAAATTTTCGGGGGCGCTGCCCCCGAACCCCCGCGCGGGGGGCTCCGCCCCCCTTCACCCCCCTCTAACCCCCCCGCGCGCCCGGCGCAGGCGCTCAGACACTACTTCTCGTGCAAAGAATATAACACATACCCAACAACCTTTGCTTTGGTGTCCCAAGGATGGCTTCTTGATGTCTTCCTTGCTTTGTTCTTTTGAAATTTTCTTTGCCTTGTGTAGATGGTTTATTTGCAATATTTTCTTCATTCTTTGAGGGACTCACCTCATGCTTCTTTGAGGTGTTTGCTTCAACATGTGTAGCTTCTTTCTTGTATCCAAGACCTGATTTATCATATGGTGATCTTTGACTTTCCAAGATCTCATTCAAGATTAGTGAGCTATTCAAGAATTTATATGACTTCTCCACTTTCTTTCTAAGATCAACAATTTCAGCTTCTAACTTACAACATGACTCTTCCTTTTCATTTATTTGATTCTTCAATAGTTCCTCTATCCTTTTGGCTTCTTCAATTTGGGTCTTGAGATGGACAACAGTTTCAAAACTTTTGTTAATCTCATCATCTACCTCCCTTTCTTCTTTTTCATTCTTTAGTCTTGTGGTCTCTTATTCCTTTTCATCTACTTGAGTCTTATTACTCTCCTTTTGTTCCTTGAGCATTTCCTTTTACTTCAAGATGTACTTTTGACTCTTCTTAAGAAACTTCTTAGTGTTATATGAAAGATAGCTATAGTCTATATAATAGTGATCATTTCTATATTTATATAGACCCTCTTCAACTTTCTCCTTAAGCTCTAATAGTTTTTCTTCTACCTTTTCCATGGGATAATAATCAACTGATTTTATCCAAATTACTTCTAGATCTTCTTCACTAGTAGAGAAAAATTCAACATCATCACATTTTGAATTATTGTAATCAAGGGTTTGTGGAGATTCTTTACCTTCATTTGAAATGTCTTCAAGATCTTCCTTTTTGCCAACATCATCACATGATTCTTTGCCTTCATTTGGAATGTCTTTAAGATCTTCCATTTTACCAACATCACATTTAGAAATAATGCAATCAAGAGTTTTTGGAGATTCTTTACCTTCATTCTTCTTGATGGAGTTGTCTTCAAGGTCTTCCTTTTTGCTTTGATATGTATCCTCTAGCTTTAGCCATAGATCCTTGGTTGAAGTGCATTGTCCCATGCTCTCTTTGATAGGGCTTGAGAGTCCACTAAGAATGGTCTTGAGAGCCAATGCATCATTCTTCTTTCCTTCCCTTAGAGTTGCAAACTTTGACTCGTTCTTCAATGAAACTGATCCACCAATGGTTGCCTTCCAAATACCTATTCCCATTTCCTTCAAATGCACTCTCATCTCTATTCTCCAAGTAGAATAGTTTTTCTCATCAAGGATTGGAACTTCATCATCCAATTGTGTGTCCATGGATCTCCTCCAAGCTTATTAAGGCTTATAGTGAAGGCCCCGCTCTGATACCAATTATTGGACACACCTACCACACTTAGAGGGGGGGTGAATGAGTGTGAAGATCTTTTTCAAAAACTTCCCTCTTACACAAAACTCATTAGTTAGCATTCAACATTTACTCATTACTCATTGCTGTCATTTATAACTAGTTAGATGTGAACATATATCAACAACATATATCATCAATAAGTCATCACCACAAGGAACACAAAGAACATAAGATGTATGTACAAATTTATTTTTATTACGGACTACAATCCTTGGGGTTTATCAACAACAACTGAATAAAGTACAACTCTACAAGAGCACCAGCTCTATATGCAAGACTCAACTTACATCCTCAGCACCAATTGAGATGAGGCAACAATCCTCCACAGATATCAATCTATCACAGGTACGTGACCTGTCAGTAGTGCATCCCGCGTGTGTACGCGCCCTGGCTCACTACAACCAGCGTATGTACATGGCCAGTCTATAATGCAACATGCGTATACTTCTGAGCAACTAGGGTTTTGATTTGCTTTACATGCTCAGATCCTCTGCAACCAATAATTACATTATCTTCTGTCTTTCACTGTCCAAACTAACCTCCAGCCAGTCACAACACATCCAAGCTCTCCAATATCTTATTCATGCTTCTTAATCATACAATATAAATGTCACTCAAACATGTGTAAACAACCAATATACTATAGCCATCATATCAATACTGAATCATAAGAGTGCTACTCACTCCATCAACCAACTCAAACCACATCATAACAGTCCTACCAAGAATGCCCTAAGCATTCACAACACAACAAGCACTAATATCCATCAAGACAATAATATAACCATACGAGAGTCTCAGTGACAGATCTGAGTCCATAGAATGCAGATCTAGAACCTGCTTCAGTCTTCAACGACCAGTCATCAACTCAAACACAAATCTCCATGATTTTATCCATTGTATGTGCCCTATCCTCATACAGCCCGCGTGTGTACGCGCCCTAGCCCATTACAACCTGTGCATACCTCAGAAACTAGGGTTTCTGAAGCTTCGAGACTTTTTCCGTCAAGATCTCAGACATTGCCGAAACTTTGATGTGTCCATGAGATCCTCCTCACGCTCTCTTTCTTAGAATAGATCTTCAATCATTCTCAAGAGATACACACAAAAGATACACAAGAGATACTCCTAAAATGTGCTCTTCACAAGAGACCCTAGCCTCTTATTTATTGTTAAGAGCCAAATACTGAACACAAAAACACCACAACAAATATACAAGAACAATATGCAAAATCTCTTTTATTACTATCAAACCCTTGAGGTAGGGCAACACCATACAATGGATCCTATTATGGAAATGATCATCTCCTGTTCACTTGCCTCTTCGAGGGGGCTTCCTCCTAATGAGTTTCAACTCCATATACAATATTTCTCTTCATATCCCGTTACATTGCTTGAACCCCTTTATATATTTTTACCATCACCTAAGAACATTCTAGAGGAGGAATCTTCTAGAAGTAGAAGCTTCTAAGAAGTCCTCTTACATTTATTATATCTAACTACCCATTTATTATATCTAACTACCATAGTGGGCCTTATTTAATAATATAGTGAACCTAGTCCACCTTACATTGAATGACCTCCACTATTATCACTATGGGCTCTCTGGGCCCCCCCACTACCTCTCTAGCTACCTTACATTCCATCCCCCTTATGAAATCATTGTCCTCAACGCTTGATGTACAACCATATACCACGGTCCCATGGATAAGTGTGGACCATAGTGTTGAAGTAGACTAGAGAACCAGGGTCCCATTGAGAAATTGAAGCCACCCTATTGAAGTAGTCCAACCGCCATTGTAAACTAGGGTCCCATGTTCAATTTCTCATGTGAACCCCACATGGAAGATATCAACACCCAATAACCAACTGAAAATGATGCTCCAAAGACTGACACCTTTCATGTGGATCCAAATAAGAAGATCCATCCACATAGTGGAAAATGGTCGTAGCAGAATCTAAAAGGAATAATACCACTGTAGAATATGCAGGATGGACATTGGTAATAATCATTGGCTCTCGATTTGTCACATTGATGCTCTCTACAGAAGGTGGATTAGAGTTATCAAATAAAATATGAAAGTGATTCTCATCCCCAAAATGACAACTATCAATATAACAATCATCACAATCAGCCTCAAAATCATATCAAACATATATTTCTTGATTATATTCATCTCTGATGTCCGCCATAAGAAATCTCTCCTGCATGTTATTCAATGAATCTTGAATACTACGAAAACTATCATTGAGGCCATCTGCAAGGTCATGCAATCTAGCATCCAATGTGTCATACAATTGAGATTTGAATGCTTCAATAATTTGTAGAATTTCTTTGAGGGTTAGAGATGAAATAGCCATCTGAGCACCCTTTGAAATCTTTAGTCCCACAACCGTCATGAAAAAACCCAAAAAATAGAACAATAAGTTACGACAGAAAATCATGGTTTTTTCTGGAAAACCCCTAAAAAACTGTTGAATTTAAAATGCTCATAACTTCACTTCCCGTAATCCGTTTTAGCTGATTTTTTTTTTAAATTGGGTGAAATTGTGAGAGGAACTTAGATCTGTAATTTGTTTGGGAAAATTGAGCCTCTAGCTGCTACATAAATAAAAAAAAATCGCGCCCCCGTCTGCGGAAAAAACCTTGAAAAATTGCAGATTTTAAAACTTCAATATCTTGACTTCCCGGACTCCGTTTCAGATGATTTTTTTTTTCAACTTGGGTGTTTTTCTGAGATGAACTCAGATCTACAACTTGTTTCTACAAAATTTCCACATAAATATGCCAAAAATTTCTGGAATGTTGCGGCCCTCTTTTTTCTTCTCCGAAAAAATAAAATATGCAAAAATAAAAAATATTCGCCCACAATGTCTGCTAAGGAAAGTGCTCTGATACCACTTGTTAAGTACCTATACCAGATCTATAATTTTTTTGGGCAAATTATGCCTCCAACTGCTACAGAAATAAAAAAAAAATATCGCGCCATCGTCCGCGGAAAAAACCTTGAAAAATTGCAAATTTTAAAACTTCAATATCTTGACTTCCTGGACTCCGTTTCAGACGATTTTTTTTTCAACTTGGATGTTTTTCTGAGAGGAACTCAGATATACAACCTATTTTTGCAAATTTTGCACAGAAATATACCGAAAATTTCTGAAATGTTGCGGCTCTCTTTTTTCTTCTCCGAAAACAAAAAAAAAAATAAAAAAATAAAAAAAAATTGCCCACAATGTTTGCCAAGGAAAGTGCTCTGATACCATTTGTTAAAAACCAAATATTGAATACAAAAGCACCACAACAGATATACAAGAACAATATGAAAAATCTCTTTTATTACTATCAAACCCTTGAGGTAGGGCAACACCATATAATGAATCCTATTATGGAAGGGATCCTCTCCTGTTCACTTGCTTCTTCGAGGGGGCTTCCTTCTAATGAGCCTCAACTCCAAACACAATATTTCTCTTCATATCCCATTACATTGCTTGAACCCATTTATATAGTGCTACCATCACCTAAGAACATTCTAGAGGAGGAATCTTCTAGAAGTAGAAGCTTCTAAGAAGTCCTCTTACATTTATTATATCTAACTACCATAGTGGGCCTTATTTAATAATATAGTGGACCTAGTCCACCTTACATTGAATGACTTCCACTATTATCACTATGGGCCCGCTGGGCCCCTCCACTACCTCTCATCTTCTAGATCACTTAACCCATTTTTAGGTCACTTAACCTATTTTCCTCATTTTAGGGTTAATCCACTTTCCATAAATAGAAAGTTCTCCATTACTTTATCATTTAAATATTCCTCCTCGATTTTGTCACCTTACTTTAATATTCAAATAATCATTCTTGATTTTGTCACTTCACTTTATCATTTAAATAATAATTTATTCTTCTCAAGCACTTTGACTTCTTTGACCTTATGGGGCTTCAAGCCATCATATTGGGGTCCTTCAACTTCGTAGGGCCATAACTCTCAAACCGTGAGGAGTTATATGACATTCCACATACCACCGGAAATGGCATGACAACCACTATCCATCTAGGATAGTTTCACCAACAAAATCACTGATCTTCATTTCATTATTCCACATACAAGCATGGGTTCTCTCAACCACAGCTCAACCGCAAAGCGTCTTCCCGTGAAGGCTTTCACCATAAGGGGACCACTTTGGAGTTCATCCATTTGTACTTCTTATCAACCATGACAAGAAAATAATGATTCATCTTTACATCAAACAAACTATGCATCATATATCAAAGAATCCATCTTCATCATGTATCAATGGAAACTCATTGATCCATCTTCATCTGTGCATCATATCAATGATAACTTATTGATCCATCTTCATCGATTGGTTTCCACTTGACATCTATCATTCTCATCAAGGACAATACATATACATTGTTCATAAATCATTAATCAATCAAGTTTATCAATCAATCCATTGACATCAATCAACCACTTAATCACTTGACACCAATCCTTTGACATCAATCAATCAAATAATCACTTGACATCAATCCTTTGACATCAATCAATCAAACCATTGGCATCAATGCCAACATGATCCAACAGAATGAATTCCATTGATCGAAAGAACTCCTCCCCTGAGTCGGATAATCTGATTGACTAGCTTATCAACCTCCCTATTATTGTCTCTTAACACATGGAAAAAAGTTGATTGTGTCAAATGACCATATTTCATGATGTATTTTGCTTATAATAACACAAAGATAAATATTCTTTAGAGCGAAGAAGAATCTTACATGCTTAATTATCAATTTAGAATCACCAACCACCATGAAAGCAATGATATCTTGATCCTTTGCCAATTTTAATCCTTGTAACAACACATAGGCCTTTAGTTGATTGTTCAAAGATGAACCAATGTTCCATGAATACAATTTTTTATTATTCTCTCCCGAATCATGAAACACCCTCTCACCTACCACCTCTAAACATCCTAAAAGTTTAAACATGATAACATGGTTTTATGATTTTATTACGTAATATAAGCCATCCTTAACTTTTTACCAAATAAGATTAATTAAGTTAGTGTGAATACGAGCTTGATTAATTAAGTGGCTAAGTATTTGTTTTTATTTTTATATGGAAGAGGTATAAGATTTAAACTTCTTTCTTAAAGTAAGTATTTGTATAAAGTTGGGTTTATATCTCTATACATATCCATAAAAAAGCAAAGTTCTTTTATTAAATTATGAAATTGTGTTGTACTTTTTTTTCAAATATTTCTATGGATTTAGTCTTATCTCAATATAAAGATATATCTTTATATTATATTATTGATTTTTTTCTATATAGATAAATACAAAAGAGAAGAAGTATTTGTTTTTATTTTCATAGGGAAGAGGTATAAGATTTAAACTTCTTTCTTAAAGTAAGTATTTGTATAAAGTTGGGTTTATATCTCTATACATATCCATAAAAGAGTAAAGTTCTTTTATTAAATTATGAAATTGTGTTGTACTTTTTTTCAAATATTACTATGGATTTAGTCTTATCTCAATATAAAGATATATCTTTATATTATATTATTGATTTTTTCCTATATAGATAAATACAAAAGAGAAGAATCTTCGTGAATATGATATTGTGTTATATTTTTTCTAAATTTTATTATTAATATATATTTAGGGACTTATGTAGAGTTGGATTTGAGTGAAATTGATATCATATTGCTTGTTGAAATTTGAGAGCATGAAGAATCTAAGGTCCCTAACTTAGAAGGATTTGTCTTGTGGTCAACATGGAATAATAGGTCTTATCACAAAGGGATTGGAGGCATAACTTGTTAAATAAAAATGAACATTTTTCCTCACATTAGGCTTCACAAGAAAGACACTTTCAATCAATACATGTGGATGTAGATTTCATATATTAATGCTAAGAAGATTTATATAGCATTTTGTTATTTCGTGCTACTAATTCTACCTTTTATAAGAAAAATAATCTAGATAAAATTGTCCTTACAATGTCTTAGAACAAGATATTTACAGTTTGAGAAATGAAGGCAGTATGCTCTTGCTAGGAGACTTTAATGCTAGAATATCAACAAATCAAGTTAATATTTTAAGCAATGATTCCAACCCTAATCTCCTACGGCTAGATGAGGACCTTGTTTTAGCTAGCAAATACAAAAGAAACCCTGAAGACTTTGTTGAGAATTTGTTTGATACTGAGCTAATCAGTCTCTGTAGTTCTCAATATCTAATAATTTGTAATGGTCTAATGAAGTGGCCAAAGCCAAACCAGATGACTTGTATTCATGGGTTTGGTAGCAGTGTGGTAGCTTATGTGATATTTGATATCCCTGTATACAACCACATAGTAAATTTTGACCTCTAAAATTACCATGAACCCGACTTTGATCATAGACATTTAACCCTAACTCTAAACTTTTTCATGCACAAAATCCCCATTGAAGAGAATTATGATAACCAAAAACACTTGATTTTCAACAAAAATAAAGCTGATTTTTTTTAAATGATTTAAATAATGAATGAAATCCTATCAAATAAGAACAATATTGAAGACCTCTATCATAATTTTACGCCAACCCTCTCTACTTCCATTAACAAGTTCTCTATTGAGGTGTTGTGTAGAAAGGAAAATAGAATGGCTAGCCCTTGGTATGATAAAGAGTGTAAGATTGCTAGAAAAACCACCAGGGATGCTTTTAATGAGTCCTTAAAATATTACAAAATAAGTAGATACGAAACCATTGTTAAAAGGTGAAAAAGGTACTATATAAATAGAAAGCAAGAGAAGCTTTTACATCTATCTAAGCTAGATCCTAAAAAATTCTGGAGGCAAATTCTAACTCATAAAACCAAAGAAAACAATATGATCCCCTCAGGGGATTGGACTTTCTACCTTAAAAGCCTTTACTAATCCCCTAATGTTGTGGACAACATTCAAATTGTTTCTATAGAGGAAGACGTTTTTTCAACATAAGACATAGAGCTTGGGGTTAAACAACTCGCAAAAGGGAAAGATAAGGACATTGAAGGCTATCAAGCATAAATTTTAAAAATTGGAGGGCCTATCCTCATTCCTCACATCCACCATCTCTTCAATTTAATAGTCAAGCAAGGATTCCATGAATCCCGGACTCAAAGCCTCATTGTATCCATTTTAAAAGTGGGGATAAAAACAATCCCTCTAATTATAGGACCATTATGATTAACCCTCCTTTTGCCAAGTTATATGGAATCATTTTGGAAATCAAGATCATCGTATGGATAGAAATCCTTAGAAAAGAGCCAAAGCCCAAGCCAGATTTAGGAGCTACCATTCAACTACAAACCACCTTGTTACATTTAAGATCATTATGGAGGAGTGTCGCAATAATAAAACCAATCTCTTGTGTTGTTTTGTTGACTTTCAAATATATTTTGACACAGTGCCCATGAATAACCTTTGGAATAGCTTAGAAGAGATAGAAATTCCTTTCAAAATATGATAATGTAAGTTTTCATATCTAGAAGACATAATGTAGAATATATTTAAGGATAAACACTATGTACATGGTTTTCGAAACATCCAACATAATTCTAAACATGCGAAAGAGGATAGGGGATATGCGAAAGAGGGTAGGGGATAGGGGATAACCTTGCTTAACTCTTATATTACAATTAATTTCTTTTGACCAACGCTCAATGTTCTTAAACACGACAATAATGTTTTTTCATAAGCTTATCACAATAGATCTCGACTTAAAAGGAACTAATGTATAATATATTTCTAGATAAACATTAACAAGAATCACTGACAATTCCAAATTCCTAAATGAAACCCACCAACTTACCTCTAAAACGAGACCAAAGGAATCCATCCTTAGGTTGTTGAGCCTGTCCCACATATCCTCAATAGGGGAATGCACTATACACACTAAAACAAGGCACACACTGGGAGGAGGAATAACTGAGCTAGTCTCCAAAAATATCCCACTTGCATCCATCACTGATGAGCCAAATAACATATGAATCCACTCCCAAATCAAATGCAAAGTGTGGGAAAGTACCAACGAATTACTCCACCTTAAGTCTCATCCTACTATATTGAATTTATGTTGCCACTTGTGGATGAAACTTGGATTCATGACAAACTTTGGGATATATTTCATAGTAAAAATGAAGGGATAGAGGATGTAATTGCCCCCACCCCCATTTATCCTTATTTTCTTAGCCTCTGGGTGAGAGGCTTCATTAGCTAACTTTTCAGCTCGATGGTTCTTAGATCTTAGAATGCGGACGAAATCAACCCTATCAAACCTCCTTACCTCTAATTGGATTTTAGAGATGATCATTGCTAACTTGCAGTTTAATGGTGTGGAGAAGTTGCTCATAAGCCTTATGATGATGACAAAATATCCAATGCCTACCAAGATTTTGATATGCCTTGAATCAAGAAGCTTGAGTCCTTGATAAAGAGCAAATGCTTCAACTTGGTTATTTATTGCTTTGCCTAGTCCCCATTCAAAAATGAATTCTTGATATCCACCACAATCTATAACAATCGATCTTCACACCCGCCACTCTTTGTTTTCATATATAATAATATAATAATAATAATAATATATTTTTAAGGTCACGACCAAGCCACACCAAATTGGTGTATGAGACCCCCTTGTCTGTGGGACAAGGGACCCCCCTCTGCCCAACGATTTGACTGGTAAAGTATATGGAGATATACATACCCTACCCCCCTCTGGATTTGAACTTGTGACCTCTTAAAAATAAACCCATGTTCTTAACCATTAGGCCCACTCAAGTTGTTTATATATATATAAAGAAAATTTAGTCAAACTCAAATCTAATTTTTTTTTATTATATTCCACAAGATTAATATAATTGAAAAAATTAAAATTGTATTCAACCAAACAAAATTAATATAATTGGGAACTCTTTTGCCTTTTTAAAAGTAAGTTTTTAATAGTATGCTTTACAAATTGTTATTATTGAGGCTTTAGTGGCATGTGGGTGGTGGTCATATTTTCCAATTAAGATTTAATTCCCTCTTAAATTGAAATATATTTAGGTTATCTAAATAAACCAAAAAAAGTGGTGTCGTCGTGGTTGGCTTAAACCAACATATTGATTGACAAAGTTCTCGACTCTTCTTTAGGATTTCCCAACAACCCTAAAAGAAATATAATATGATATTCTTACAAAATATAGATTAATTAAGCTAATGTGAACACGAGCTTGCGAAAGCTAAGACGTTGAAAAAAACTAATTGTCAAGTGAAAAAAATGTTTTTTCATAAATATGATGTTAAGTATGTAATAAAAATATATATATAATTTGGGATTATTTTATGATTAATAGAGAAAATATTTGTTAATGAATGATATATATATATATATTGTTTCCTATTCTCTATTTTTTTTGGCATCTATATTGATAAGTTAGAAGATTGTTTGGAGGACGCGGGTTGTGTTGGTCTGACTCTTGCTAGTATGGCCATCATCCTCTTCTTTTATGTTGATGATATTGTTCTTATGGTGAAGAGTCTTTGTTGCACCTCTTTTTTCACCTAAATGAGCAAAATAATGGTGCTTACAAGCCCAATTGGGTCAGCTAGACAAGACAACAATAGAGGAAAGAGTTAGAAGTGTAAAGCATAAAAGATAAGCAAAGAATTAAACTAAGAAGGATAAAAGCATTTAAACTATAGTGCATAAGGACATTAGAACAAGAAACAAACAAGACTCATGCCACCAATGGAAATGATTATATTAGTGGAAAGAAAACACCAAAGAGAAAGGGAGACTTTGGGTACCCTCTTCCTCCAAGGGAGGGCTCTTGGACCCCCCAATATTGAGCTCTTCTTACAAGTGACGAACTAAAATGAAATGGTGAAGAAAATCCAAAGCACATCCAATCTAGAGGTGATATGAATGGCTAATTGAAATGGTGCTATCATGCTCTTGATGAGGAAAGAGGATCCTCCAAGAGAATATTGGCAGCATAACAATACAAATGAATTCCTTGAAAATATAGTGCACCCAATGCTTCCTTTTATAGCATAACTTTGAGGCGTTATTCAACCAACTTTTAGTGTGAATAAGGGGCCATTTAGGGCACCCTTAGGTCTTTGACCAACCACCCAGCCGGATTCAGCTGAGATTTGGATGTCAAATCGACTTGGAAGTTGAACCAGAAGTGGGTGGGAGGCCGACCAATATCATAAATGCACCGTTTTAAGGGATGTGTGTTTTTTTGCGTCCACAGTCGCACATCATGCGCATGTGTGTTTTTTCTACGTTTTTGAATTGCGCATGTGCGCACGTTCCCTATGTAGTCTTAGCGCATGCTGATTTTATTGATGATTGTATAGTTTTGGGCCTTTTGGAAATGTATTTTTGGTCCATGGGTGAACTAATAGTTGTTTGGAGATGTTGGATTCCTGTAACCATTTGCAGACGAAATTTCAGTGATAACAGATGCCCCCTGATGTGTGAGGTTAGGAGCATATGTATAACCGAAATAAATCAATGTTTCTTCTACTGACAGTACCTGTGTAAGAAATAGCGTTGTGAGGATTATCAAGAGCGATCCATTGGAAGGAGAGGGGGACCTGTAAAATCCAAGATTTTCCCAAGTTGTGGAAAATAAAACTGTGTACAAACGAGGCGGGCATGCCCCATGCTCATGTCATGTAACTCAAAATACAGTGACTGAAGCTGTTGTGGGCGTAGATCATTGTAGCACCCTCCGGGGCGGTTTGATAATAACAAAGGACAATTTTGATGGTGAACAAGCTATGATAAAAAGTAAGGACACCGATGGGAAGTGTCGATAAATGTGCTGACATTGATAGTCTATGCAATTTCAGAGGTCTCCGGCTAAGATAAAACAACTGTAATAGTCGCAAAGTAAGACCCACTGTAACATGAGATAGTGTTGAAGTCGAATGTTAAGGGGTTCAACGACAGCATAGAACAATAGTGGTTTTCCCTGTGCCGTCCGAGACTCCTCATTGTAAAGGTAATGAGAGTCAAGATATTATCGCCCTTCTGGAAACAATGTTGATGTCGACAGAAAGGGAGACGCGACTTCACAAAGCGGGGGGCTTCACGAAATCGACTCGGATAAAATTGGGAACTGATGAGTAACATGGACGAAGTCTAGGAGTAGTGAGAATCAAGACATCCGTTGGTTGGGGAGAGATGTAAAGTGGCAGCAACCGTGAAACTGAATCTAGTGTCAGGGGGACAACTAGATGAGGGTAAATTGTGCCAGAGGCATGACAAAATGGATAAACACAAAGATCAAAAGGTGTATGGGCTGGAGGATACTCGGGGTTTATGGATAATGTCATTGATGTCGGGAAGTGAAAAATGCCCCAACCAAGGGCGACAAGGGTTGCTTTGCCGGGGAAAGGAAGGTCGTGAAAGGCGACAACATAAAGCTATGAAAATGTGGAAAAAGGGTTTGTACAATAACCAAAAGAATAAAAAATAAGTTGGGATAACTATGCAGATACAGAAATGGGTGCCCCAGTGTAAGATGGCTTGGCCTGATGAGGGCGCAAGTTGCTCGAAAAACAAGTGGAGGGTGGGGGTCCCATAGGCGGGTTTCTGTATTAAGGAAATGTATGGAGGAAAATCTACAGATGGGAAAACTGACGGTGGGTGAAATGGATGGTTAATGATACTGCAGAGGTGCAGTCAAAACTAAAACCATGGTGAAGTAGTCTGGGATTCCATTGGGTAGGCTAGAAAAATGAGGAGAAGGGGTATGTGGATAGTTCTCGACGATGCATAAGACTATCAGGACTCCAATCCCTAAAGGGTGAAAACAACATGAGTGTCAAAGTGCCAAGGGGACTATGAATGGGACAACTCATGTGGGGGAGAGTGCTACCGGGTGACAGTACCAAAATGCAGTGGAGGTGACAGTACTGAAGAGCCATATATAGGGATCCTAGAGGCAAAGATCATAAGGTGTGACTGGAAGATGCATTTTGATATTCAGAGGGAATGACTACATTCCAGTGTCGATAATATACCTGGAAGGATACCGCTGATGTGTAATGATCAAGTACCTGCACACATGAAAACCGAATACCCGACGTGAACAATATTTGAAGAGAAAGATCATATAACAATTATTCAATAATATGTGAATGTAAGCATGCGTACCTTAGTGTTAGATGAGAAAAAGGCCCCCCCGGGGGCTGAGGATGGAAAGTGGCCCGGGAAATGGAATGGTGTAGGTGATGAGGTCCTGATCCCATGGCTGAAGATGGATCGAAAAAAGGACACCCGGAGCTCCCGAAAATGAGTCTGGAAGTTTGGAAAAATGGACTATATATAGCTGTCGGGCCCATAATGCCACCTCATTTGTACCTACTGTCTTATTGAGTGGATGAGCGATTGTAGAGGAGATTGGGAGATTCTAGGAGATCGAGGCAGCCAAGTCAGGATCAACGAGCTTCAGGTTGGTTGTCATATCCTCTTGCATAGAATTAGGGTTTCTGTTTTTGGGTAGGGCCTGTACGGAGGGTCGTACAGGGGGTTTTGTGGGTGCCCCCCCCAGTGCGCGAGTGATCAAGAAATGTGTGCGCATGGGTGCGTGCCTGTAATTCGGTCATCCATGCATGGGGGTTCTCTAATGGGGAAAACAGGTGTGCATGGCATGCACGCCTGTGCAAGTCATAGCAGCGCATGCATGCACGTCTGTGCCCTGAACAACTGCACATTTGTGCACAACTGTGTAGTGAATAGGCGCGCTATGATGCACGCCTGTATGTGTGACAAGGGTGCATGGATGCGCCTCTATATGGCCGACAATCATGCATGAGTGCATGACTGGGGGATGAACAAGAGCGCATCTGTGCGCGCCTGTGGAAAAAAACAATCGTGCCTGTGAGGCAAAGTTGAAGGGTGTAAAAACTTATCTTGTTTGGAGATTTTGATGTTTTTATGGGTTGTGATGGCTAATCAAGTGCTGTATATGTGGGTGCAGGTGATCATTTGGACAATGCCAGTTCACTGGAGAGAGAGAGATTGGTCACTCCTTAGGGAGGCAATGACCAATGAGGAGCCGACGGTCCGTGATACTTTGGCAGCCTGCAGGCTGTTGAAGTTCTTTGAGTGCCCCCTGATACGGGCCTAGGAGTATCTCTTGTAGTTCTTGACTCAAATGTGGAGTCCGGATCTACATTTCTTTATGGTGTGGGGTGAGCAGCTGGCCTTCACTGCGGTGGAGGATATATATTTTCTGACTAGGCTTCCTTTTTGGGGGAGTCCCTTACCGGCGGAGCCCGTAGTACATGGGGATGGGCAGTTGGCTGCCTTAGGCTGGAGGTACTGTACGAGGGAGAAATTCATGTCAAGCTCCATGGTGGGTATTGGGGCGATGGATGCCCTTGTTCATCGTTGCGTGGCAGCAATGGTTGTGAGAGTTTATGGGTCTCTTGCGACTCAACGGATCGGTGGAGGTTAGCTGAGGATTATGGAGAGCGCACTGGCCGGTGAGCATTTTGCCTGGGGCTTGATGCTCCATGCCAAGATGGTAGGGTAGCTGGATAGGTGTCATACTACTGACTCGGGGGAGTTTTCCTTTGGGCCTATCTTGGTTGCATGGATTTTGGAGAGGGTGCCAATGTTGCACCCTAGAGTGTTGTTGGGCACACCTGGTGCATGAGAGCCGCGACTGAGGCGGTGGTCGACGGTCCTGGTTCGTCACAGTGGTGGGGAGGGTGGCCATTACTTCACGACCGAGGCTGTACAGGTGTGGCGACAGATGCCGCAAATCATACTGCAATATCCGTATTGTGGGGTGGACTTCCGGGGTGATCCGGAGATGGTGTTATCTCCAGGAGAGGTGTTTGATTGCAGAGGTATGACGTGATGGTTGATGATTTGATTTTTAGATAGTATAGCATGTGTGTTATGTATATATGGATGATGATGCTATCATTTGTTTGTTTTATGTGTAGATGTGGGACCGCGCAGGCGCGAGGTTGAGTTGGTTAGGGCGTCGGCTCGTCCGGGGCCAGTGAGACCTCCGCGGGGAGATCCGCGAGCAGGAGAACAATGACGACATGATGATGCTAGGGTGAGGCCCGTTGGTGATGAGAGAGCGGCCAGGCGACGCCGTTTTGATGACCCCGGTGTAGGGCCATCACATGCTCCTCCGGAAGAGGCCGGGGGAGAGTTCAAGGATATTTTCCGCCGTCTGGAGGCGATACTACAGGGAGTGCCTGAGGGCATGTGGTCATGGATCCTAGACGAGGGAGTCTTGGAATAGTGTGTGGGTGTTTCGGTGGCATGGTGGACCGTGGTTTGGAGAGCGACTGTAGCGGGGGTGGTGATGACTAGGAGACTGCCTCCAGGACCCAAGGGACCCCTAGTTGGTGGGGCCCCTCCTCCAGAGAAAGGGCCAGGTGGAGGAGCTCTAGAGGTGCCATGAGTGCCTCTGTATTTATGTATATTTTGTACCGATATAAGCTGGTGAGACCATTTTGTATCTATTGGGGTAAGGTGGTTTACCTACCTATAGATGTTGTACCTGATGTACTATATTTTTTGTAAACATTTTGATGGCACATTTGAACGATATATATAGATGGATATACATTTTGGGATCTTTGTGATGTTCACATGTTTTTTGTTGATGATGTCTAATTTATATGCTGTGACAGATTTTTATGTATGTGTACTGGTAGTTTGATGTGATAAATGTCAATCTAACACTAGGTTAGCCATGTTATCTGCTATTTGATTAAGTTATCTTGGAATGTGTGTAAATGTAATGGAATCAAAATGTTGAGATAACAATCTAACTTGCAGGTATTTGAGAAAGAGGCAAGGATCGCGAACATGGTACACATTGTTGAGTTGGAGGATGACAAGTTTGGAATCTAATAAGACGCTAAGGTGACAAATATGATGGTGGCTAGCCTTGGTGAGGAGGCTAATGACAGTGGTGTATTCTGCTTGGTTGTTGGTTGCTAAGCCCAAACATATGCCGCTGGACTGGAGTAGTTCATGTGAGGGGGAATAGAGGGCCCAAGCGGCCGAAGCGAGATTCTGTGTCCAACGGCTAGCTCCATCGGCGTAACCGATGTGGTAGGTCGATGAAGGAGGCATCTGTCAATAACACAAATGGTAAATTAGGTGCAAGGTGTGTGGAAAGAAGATTAAAAACTCTAAGAAAAGTGTACAAAAATAAAAGCCTAATGTAGAATGGCTACGCTTAGGCGTAAAATTTCTTTAAGTACAACCCGTTGACGGGTTCTTTGAGGGGCTGGCCTTTGAGAGAGGCCAGAATGTATGCACCTTTAGTGAGGCAATGTTGGATGATGTAAGGTCCATGCCAAAGTGACTCTAATTTTCTGTGGCCGAGCGTGTCCTGAGCGATGTCGTAAGCAAGGATGAGGTCGCCTTCGTTAAATGAGAGAATGTTGACATGGCGATAAAAGGTGGCCTTTGATCGTTTTTTGGCTGCCTCATTGTTCTGTAATGAAGATCGACGATCCTCATCTAGGGACTCTAAGTGCAGCAAATGTTGCTCTATTGGAGCAGTGTCGGGTAATAGCTCAATAGCGGTGCGTAAGGTGGGAATTTTGCACTCGATGGGGAGAGTGGCCTCGACCTCATGGACAAGATGAAATGGCGTGAAGCCAGTGGCTGTTTTCACTGTTGTAAGATAATCCCATAGCGCGAAGAATAACATATAATGCCAATTGGTATTATGTTTGTTAACCGTGAACTGCAACATGGTTTTGAGGACCTTGTTGACCGCCTCTACTTGTCTGTTGGACTGAGGGTAGTATGGGGAGGCGAACGCGTGGAATAAGCCTAACCGAGAGGAGAGTTCAACAAAGATCTCATTCTTGAAGTGTTTCCCATGATCAGAGACTAGATGTAGCGGGACTCCAAAGTGGGAGATGACGTGGTTGAAGAAGAAGCGGGTTGCGGTGTCAGCGGTGTTGTTAAATGTAGGCATGGCTTCAACCCACTTGGTGAAGTAATCAACTGCAACGACGATGTATTTGTGTCCATTACTGGATGGAGGGTTTCAAGTCATGAAGTTGATGCCCCATTTGCAGAAGCGACCAACAATAATGATTGGGTGTAGAAGAGTAGGTGGTGCTCGGGTTTTGTTGGCATAAAGCTGACAGTTGTTACATCACTTCACAACATTGATGCAATCGTGAAACAATGTAGGCCAAAAAAACCGGTGCAAATGATTTTTTGAGCGTTGGACATTCCTGAGAGGTGGCCCCTGGAAGCGCCACTATGGCAGTCGTTCAAGACTCGATCGACATCGTCGATAGTCAAATATCGACGGAGTACAGTGTCGACCCCGCGACAATATAAGATATCACTGATAAGTAG
Source organism: Picea engelmannii (assembly GCA_009831015.1). NCBI lineage: Eukaryota > Viridiplantae > Streptophyta > Pinopsida > Pinales > Pinaceae > Picea > Picea engelmannii. Next base: position 153,058 of record ML814718.1, on the reverse strand, counting down.
GTAGCGGGGGGGCTGGTGACGAATACGTCAATGATCATCTCGGGAAAGGTGGTTTCCGAATTTCTGTGTTCGGAGGTAGACGAGAAGATCGCCGTACCATGGGTCATCCGAGGGGATGTAGAAGAGATGTTCGTCGGGGAAGTCGGGATTGACGGGGGTACTGGTAGTACCGGAGGGAAATGTCGTAATGAGTTCGGCGAGGATGAGGGCTTTCTTGCTCTTGGGTGTTGAAAATTCGAGGTCGTACTCCTAAAGGATGATGATCCATCGAGCAAATTTGCCATTAATTTTCAAGCGGCTGAGCAAGTAGTGCATTGGGTTGGAATCTGCGACGACTTTGGTAGTTCGAAGAAAGATATAATGGTGCAATTTCTGGACTGCGAGGACAACTGCAAGAGCCAGTTTCTCTTTGTGGTTGTATTTCAAGGGTGTCCCTGAATTTTTTTTACTATTGTAGTAAATGACATGCTCACGATCATTGTCCCCTAGTTGGACGAGAACTCCTGCTACTGAGACGGTTGAGGCCGAGATATAGAGGATGTAGTCACGGTTATAGTCGGGTGGACTAATCAACGGGGTGTTGGAGAGGGCCGTTTTGAGATCATCAAAAGCGTTTTGGGCATGTTTGTCCCATTGGAATGGGATATCATGACGTAAAAGGCGAAGGAAACCATGTGCTCGAGTGGCGTAATCGGGGATAAAGTGATGTAAAAAGTTATCTTTGCCTTGTAGGCTCTGCAGTTGGTGTAAATTCCGTGGTGGGGGAATTTCTGTGATGGCTTGGACCTTGAGATGGTCAACTATAATGCCATGTTGGGAAACGATAAACCCAAGGAGGCGACCAACAGTGATGCAGAACACACACTTGAGGGGATTCAAGTGGATGTTGTATTGATGACACCGTTGGAAGATGATTCATAAATCACTAAGATGCTGAGTGCGTTTTTTGGAGCGAGCGGTGAGATCGTCCAAGTAGGCGAGAATGATTTGAGTGAGATCATGAAAAATGTATGTCATGGCATGTTGGAAAGTGGCTCTTGCATTATTGAGGCCAAAAGGCATGACACGATATGAAAAAGTGCCCTAGGGGGTAGTGAATGCGATTTTGTACTGATCGACTGGGTGGATTTGAGTTTGTTTGTAGCTAGAGAAATCGTCCATGAAAGACAGGGCCTCGTGACAGGTGCAATCATCGATAAAGGGCGTTGGAAAGTTGTCCTTGGGACAGGCATGATTGAGATCGCAAAAGTCCGTACAAACGTGGATAGTGCCCTGTTTTTTGTTGATAGGGACGGGGTTGGAGACCCATGACGTATATGTGATGGGGGATATGAACCCTGTAGCCCGTAATTTGTCAATTTTGGTCTTGATGGCCGCTGCTTTGGATGGGTGGAGCGAGCATTGTTTTTGACGGACATGTGTGATATCGGGCCAAGTGTCGATACAATGTTCGACAATAGAGGGATCAAGGCCAGGCATCTCTGTGTATGACCAGGCAAAGATGTCTCGATATTCCTGGAAGAGAGCTTTGTAGGCGGTGATTTCTCCAGGAGAGCATGCAGCACCAATGGTGATTTCCTCTATGACTCCGGATTTGATGGAAATGTCGATTTTGATGGTGGGGGAAATATTGGCCATATTGCCTTCTTCGAAAGCGTCAGGGGCAGGGATAGGGTTTTTGAACCAATCTATATGTCCTGATGGGATAAAATCTTTGGTTTCGACTACGTAGATGGTTTTTTGTTCAGGAGGCGCGAAGGCTTCCTGTGAAGGAAAAAGCGCTCTGTGGTGGAGCGCGTCCCATGGGCAATCGAGTTTAGTTAACTCCTTAAGGATGTCTTCGTCGTAGTGAAACTGTCGAAAATATAGAGGATTGAGAGGAGTAACTTTGGTGACTGTCACCGTGGGTTTGTTGTCTGGTGGTGACGATGTAGAGGGGGTATCACAAGGAGGTTGCGATGTTTCGCTGGACATAAACCAAATATCGAGATATGGTGGGTTGAAAATGGTAATCGGGCATAGAATTTCCATGGGGAAATGAATTGGAGAATTGGGGGGATTTGGGGGTAAATCCTCATATAAATCATCCAGGAACCATGGGGGAGTAGG
>ML814718.1:124521-150925 GCA_009831015.1 Picea engelmannii | reverse complement strand
GGTACGCACTGGTCCTGCTGGAGGGGGGGGGGTGTAGGATTTTGAATTAGGGCTAGTTGGCGACGCCTGTATTCAATGATTATAGGAAATTGATATGTGAAATGATCAAGTGATTCACATAGAGAGAATGGACATCTCATACGTTCATTGATTGAGGTCATGACATAATGGATGTCGGTGACATGTGTTGGGTCGGGTTCTTGCTGAAAGCTCTGGCGTACGACTGTTAGCGTCTGCCGAAATTGAGGTAATGCTGGACAATGGTGTGTGTAATGGCCATATTCTAAACAGATGGCACATGCAAATTTGGTTCGCAATCCTTTGCTATTTATGTTAGGGGAGATAGCGGTGGTAATGGATGAAGTGATGAGCAGTGGTGGTGCTCGAGGGAGTTGAATTATATAGTGTGGCTCGGGTAGAGATGGGCATTTGTTGGTGGACTGTCCATTTTTCTCGCACAGTGCGCACAGAGGTTGGACACGTGGGGGAAGTGGAGCAGTGGGCTCTTTCTTTTTCCGTTTACCCCCAGGTGTAGCAGGGGTGAGTGGGGGTGTGGTAAGTATGGGAATCTGCATCGGGATTCCTTCTGTTTGGGGAGGGAGGGATGGTTGAGGGACCATCTCAGGTGGATGTAGATACCATACTAGGATTGCCAACACCATGTTAGGAAGGGTGAGCATTGCGGCTACCTAGAAAGCTTGTACACCCGGTGGGGGGTAAAAGAAAGGGGTCTGGGTAATGGCTTGTGGGACTGTTTCCCAAACCGGGATATGGCCTTGGGGGAGGGGAAGATCAGGGATGGGTAGAGCTGAGAAAGTTCCAGGAGATTCCTGAGGGAGGTATTTTGCGACTGGTGTGACGTCAGGGATGAAAGAGGCCTCAGTGGGAGGGTGAGTATCTGGAGTTGTCGTTCCTTTGGTGGAGATGACACATACTTGTGCTAAGGGATGGATGAGCGGTGGTGCGCCATGGTATGTCCCTAGCAAGGATGGGTCCTTAAAAATGTCAGGGCCCATCTTGATGAGTGGATAGGCATCCAGATTAGTGTGGACAAAAAGGAGGATGTTGTCGATGTTGGATGAAGGGTTAGGTTCATAATGTGATACTTGATCGATGGTAGTGATCTTTTCGTTATGGGGAAACATTATGGTTTGGAACATAGAAGAGGTGACTGCCTTCATAGCATACAAGTAGCTACGACCAAACAAAATATTGTAGTCGAGTGGGGCATCGATGACCTTAATGTCAATAAGAATAGTTTTTCCCTTGAGTTCGACGGGGACATTTTGGAAGAGCCCCTCGGGAGATGAGGGTCGTCCGTCGTAATCCATCAGAGTAATGGAGGAGGGTATTATCTCTGGAGAGCCAATTTTCTACCATACATTTTTGGACATGATGCAAGTGGATGCACCTTCGTCGATAATGCAATGGTGGACTGTGATATTCCAGATTTTAACTGGTATTTGAAAAGCGACAAGAGCAGGGAGACGAGGTTCTCCACTGTCGAGATCAAACGTGATGAGTCGAGTATCGGCAGGGTCGACTGCCCCCAGGGCGGAAAGTAATGATTTTCGTTGAGTAGGACAGGTTTGAAGAACTTCTAAAACTAAAATGGCAGCGGGGGATTGTGCCAAGTCATCGACAAGACTATAATTGTGGGCTGCCTTAGCTTGAGGGTTGTGGACATTCCTGCGCAACGAGATGAGAGGGATGAGAAGAGGTGTTTCAGTATTAGGGTGTGGAATCATCAAAGGTGGTCCAGTCGTGATTTGGGTGGCCTCCGAAGTAGTGGGAGTAGGGTCAGAGGGTGTGCTGTATTGACGACCGCGCATTTGTAGAAGGATTTCTTCCTCATTAGTGAGGAAGATAGTTCGATCTACAGAAGTGCTCGGGTTGTGATATGGTCCTGGCTATGGTGGGGTAGGTTGCATCTCTTGTTGGGTGTTCATCACCCCTTGATGTGGTATGGGGTTTTGCAACACGACCGGGGGTGGGTGCTACACATATTGTTGTGGGGCCTGCTGGGGGGCAGGCAGTACTGGGGGACATGGTCCATTTCCAGATTCTTTCATCTGTTTAAAGTCAACTATTTGGGGGCAATGATGAGTATAATGGCCATACTCACCGCAAAGGGCACAAGGGAAGTTTGTCCAAATATTGTTGTTGTTCTTCCCTTGGCATTTGTTGTTATTGCCCCCTTGGGGGTTCTCGTTCCCCTGGTTCTGGTTTCCCCCTGTAGGTTGGTTCTGCTGGGGTTGGTTCTGGTTTCCTCCTGGTCCGGGGTTGTTATTGTTTCGATTTTTTCCTTTCTTTATGGAATTGTTTGACGGATGGGATGGATTAGCCGTATTCATCTGTTCAAAATTTTGATATTGCTGAACGGGAGAGGGTTGAACAAAATTAACCCTAGCATGTGGTTGTCCTTGTACTGAAGGAATAGGCTATGGGGGACTAGGGAATGCAAAGTACGGATTATGCTGTGGTAATGATCCGTAGGATGCATAGGAAGGTGTGGTGCTTTCACTAGTGATTAGGGTGTAAGAAGAGGTGGAGGGGGTACCAGAACTAGGTTGAGCTACGGGGCAGAATGTGGGTGCTGGCAGTGGTCCGCTGGTGGGTGGAGGAAAGGTCAAGGGGTATGGTTGGGGATAAGGGAGAGGATTATAATATGGGGGTCCACGATATGCTGGTGGATATTGATGTGTGCCATACATTGGTGGTTGTTGGGGATGTGAATTGTGGTGTGTAGTGGTACCAATCAATCCATCCGCTGAGTGAGACATCCCAGGTTTGTCCTGACCGAATGGCACAGGTCTCGGGGCATCAGGTAGGACTGTATACAAGTACCCTGACTGTGAGTAAATGAGTTCGAACTGTTGGGCCTTGCTAATGGCTTCTTCTTTAGATTGGGGGAAGGTGGTGGCTATGCCTTTGTCAAGGAGGGAAACAAGTGATTTGAGGAACCAATTGAGACATTGTTGTGGAGTAGCTTCAACTTTGCAGAGACTATGTCGCCAACGCCATTCGTGAATGTGGTCAGCGATGTGCATGGCGGAGGTTTGTTTAAATTCTGAGAGTAGTTCGAGGCCATTTTCATGACGAATTGGTAATTGAAAGAAGGTCAAGAAGGCTTTCGCCAGGGACTCAAAGGTCACACGGGATCCAGATTTTTCTTCTACATACCACTTAGCTGATGGGCCAGTGAGTGTACGTTGAAATAACCTTAATCAGACGGAATCGTCCATGATGCTGTTTGAAGAGCACCATAAGTGAAAGGTCATGATATGGTTGGCGGGATCGTCTCCCGGTTTTCCTTCAAACTTGGGGATGTCTGAAGGCAGTTTGGTAGGCATTGCAGGCCATGTGGGGTTGTGAAATATAGGATCATTTGTGAGTTTAGTCAGATCCGGTATGTTGAGGGAAGCCAAGTATGGCATCTGAGGTGATGGTGGAGGATGAGTTCCGACAATGGTGTGAGTGTTTTGCGTACCTGACCCTTGAAGGGGACTAGGTGGGTTTGTACTTCCCCCTTGAGAATAAGTTGGCCCCCTACTTTATTGTAAAGGAGAGTGTGCGGATGTTTGACCTTGGGAAGTGGACCCAAGCAGAGTGGAACCAAGCAAAGCTGATCCTAATATAGTAGCACTCACAGGGGTGTGGGGAAGTATGGCCGATGAGTTGGCAAGACTAGGAACTCTCCCTAGAATGGGAGGGAGATTTAGCAAGCATCTGGAACGATGGGGATTCTGTGGGTCCCCTATGATGTCCAAATGGCAAGGTGAATTTGTGCAAATGGTGATGAGAGAAATTAATGAACAAGAGACTTTATATAACTTGGACCTTCACAATATATCTCACAATCGTATGTAATCACAAGAACAACATACATAAATCAAAAGAAGCATATATGTGGGTAGGTGGTTTTTGTCCGCGTAGGAGAACAAAGAAAACAAATGCTCATGTCCTAATAGACATAATGTCCTTCCTCTCAATCAACACTGGACCTTCCAATTAGCACTCAACAATGGGGTTTGAAGCCACTGGAAGAGGAACTAGTGAAGGATGAAGTAATCAGTTATAATGAGGGGTAGAGGGTGCATATCCCGAAAGAGCTGGCGATATTTCCCAATAGCCACACAAAATCCGATCAAGGTGCAATTGCAGCCCACAATTGCCACCTGGGTAGATGTCCTAAAATTTGGTTACTAGGTACCTCGGTCAAAGTGCGACATTTAGATTTTCGGCCTAAGAAATGGGTCACGGGCTGGATCCCGTCCAAGAGGTGGGTGCCTCAAGGAGGGACACACAGAACAACTGGACCTCGGCCTTCAACCCTTCATGGGTATCTCCCTGCCTTATGGTGTTTGGAACACTTGACTTGGAGGATTTAAAGTTCCCTATTTGACAACCTCTATTATTTGAAGATGTGAGAACCAAATAACGGGGAGTTTTTTGGATGCCTATCCTCGAAATCCTACCTAGACTAAAAATTTTTTTTTGGCACCTCCTGTGGAGGAAAACTTAGTGAGTTTTTAGAAATTTTTTAGATGTGGTTGTTTGAGAGATTGGGGGTGTAAGCCAATCTCGTTGAATTTAAGTGGGAGTGGATAGTTTCGTCAAGAAAAGGGTGGGGTGTTTTGCAATCCCTTTGGAGGAAACTTACTTTAACCTCCATGTTTCGAGATGAAAACTATGTGAGTGAGTAGTGACTTTTGTGTGTGAACAAGTGAAAGTGTGCCAATATTTTTAATAAATTAGGTGTCACCTTGCTGCATGTGGACTTCGCTTGGTCCTTACAAGTCTTGATTACCTAATTAACTAAATGCCATTGGTACAACCTTGCGGAATTTTAAAGTCCCTAGGAAACTAGCATGTGGACATGTGGGTCCTTACTATTCCTTTAACTCCCTAATGTGATTTAATCTAAGAAATCTTTGAAACTATCCTAGATTGTGCATATGTGGGCATGTATGGGCCCATTACAAAACCTTTAAACTTCCCTATTGGTTTAATCTAAGAAAGTAAACTTCAATCACTATCTTATCTTTGTAGCATGTGGGCATGTATGGGCCTGTTACAATTTTAAGATGTGTTTTAAAAATAAACCAAGAGGAGTCCCGAGGGGGCTGTTGTCCTCTCCTAAAGATTTTGTCTTTTTAAGGGAGATGAAATTTTTCCTCAATCTCTTTCTGATTCTCAAGATCACTTTGAGGCGCGATAGAAGAGCATACTCAACGATTTGATATCCAATTTTTGGTCCCAATGCAATTTTTATATGTGATGTAGAATGATTCCAACTTAAACTTTAATCAAAGCAAGCCATCCATGTGGCAATATGAAAGCAAAAGAGAAAGAATAATGATTTTAACCCCCTAAGTGCTTATGTTTTGACTAATCCCTTTATATGGAGAGGGAATATAAGTGTGGTGCAGATTACAATGTGTATGGAATCAATTTTAAGGAGGCTATGGGCCTTCCACAAATCACAAAAAGCTTACAATGTGTGTTTTTCTGCACAGGTGCGTGGGCCTCAGAATGGATAGAGGCACTTTGAGCGCCAATGCAAGAAATGAAAGCGACTTATGGGCGCAGGTGCACAGAAGGCGCTGAGAAAGACAATGGTTTTGGCGCATGTGCGCTTAAGACATGCCTGTGGGTTAAAAAACCCGCACACGTCTGACAAATGGCCGTGAAGAAAATTTCGAATGAAATTCTCTCAACTCAGCTTTGAATTTGACTTTTTGCAGGTCAGATTGGGCCGTTTATGGTACCTGCAAGTTAAATAAACAGAAAGAAGAGATAAAATAACCCAAATGGGGTAGGAAATTGATACCTTTCCCGAGTGGAGTTGCCAATATGTTGCACCTCTTTTGTCACCTAAATGAGCAAAATAAGGGTGCTTACAAGCCCAGTTAGGTCAGCTAGGCAAGACAACAGTAGAGGAAAGAGTTAGAAGTGTAAAGCATAAAAGATAATCAAAGAATTAAACTAAGAAGGATAAAAACATTTAAACTATATTGCATAAGGACATTAGAACAAGAAACAAACAAGACTCATGCCACCAATGGAAAGGATTATATTAGTGGAAAGAAAACACCAAAGAGAAAGGGAGACTTTGGGTCCCCTCTTCCTCCAAGGGAGGGCTCTTGGACCCCCAAAATTGAGCTCTTCTTACAAGTGAGGAACTAAAATGAAATGGTGAAGAAAATCCAAAGCGCATCCAATCTAGAGGTAATATGAATGGCTAACTGAAATGGTGCTAGCATTCTCTTGATGAGGAAAGAGGATCCTCCAAGAGAATATCAATAACATAACAATACAAATGAATTCCTTGAAAATATAGTGCACCCATGGCTTCCTTTTATAGCATAACTTTGAGGTATTATTCAACCAAATTTTAGTGTGAATAAGGGGCCATTTAGGGCACCCTTAGGTCTTTGACCAGCCACCCAGCCGGATTCAGCCGAGATTTGGATGTCAAATCGACTTGGAAGCTGAACCAGAAGTGGATAGGAGGCCGACCAATATCATAAATGCGTCATTTTGAGGGATGCACGGTTTTTTTCATCCACAGTCGCACATCGTGCACATGTGTGCTTTTTCTACGTTTCTGAATGGCGCATGTGCGTGCGCTCCCTGTGTAGTCTTAGCGCATGCTGATTTTATTGCTCATTGTATAGTTTTGGGCCTTTTGGAAATGTATTTTTGGTCCATGGGTGAACTAATAGTTGTTTGGAGATGCCAGGTTCCTGTAACCATTTGCGGATGAAATTCCAGTGATAACAGTCCCTATGAACCAAGTAAGCAACTAATAACCCTCAAGGACTTCTTCTCTAGCATGGGCATGACTGTGAACACTGACAAAACAAAGGTTATGATAATTAAATCCAAAAGGATCACCTACGATAATTTTGTTTATGAAAACAATAGCTTGGAGGAAGTGCCTTCATACAAGTATCTTGGAATCGATATCAATATCCACCACAAACTCAATTGGAACTATAGCATTGAAAAAAGGATAAATGGAGGGTGGAAAGCTTATTATGGGCTCAAAAACAATTGTAAATCAGCAGACCTTTGGTTTTGGGATTAAAAAAAACTCATCTTTCACACTCTCATCACTTCAGTTATATTATATGGATGTGAAGTTTGGGGTTGCAATATATCTAGAGAATCCTGGAGAAAGATAGAACAATTCTAAAAGAATTTTATAACTTATAATCTCAAAATTAAGGGAAATACACCCTATCCTATCCTCCTCATAGAAGCAATCCTTTCCCCCATTTAGAGCATTGCTCTGATTAGGTACCTAACATACAAGAACAAGATAAACAACATGGATGACAAGAGGCTCCCCAAAATTGCTTCAAACTCTAGCCAAAACCACCAACGAATAAAGCGAAGATGGCATAAAAGATGCCAAATCTTGGCGTAATCATTGGGGAATACAAGAAGAAACCATCATGCAGAATATCGATAATATTATAAATATTATCACTTCTAAATTTAAGGAGAATATGTGGTGTGATAAAGAATTAATAAAAGGAACTTAAGATACGACAAGGAGGTGGTCAACCCTAATTTCGAAGATCAAAATTACCTCGTTGTTTTGAAAAGTGCAAAGAAGAAAATCCACATTGCTAAAATAATAACAAACTCTCACGAGCTACATAGTGAAATTGGGCGTTGGACAACTCCCAAAACACCATTGGATGAGAGAATATGTCACCTTTGTGACACTAAGAGGGCAGAAGATGAAAAACACTTCCTATTGGATTGCCTTGCTTATACCCATATTAGATTCCAATTTAAAAATATTTTCCTCATTATCGACCTTCCTAACCTCCTAATTCATCAAGACTATGGTGCCTATCTCAATGTTTTTTGAGCATAGAAATACAATTTTAAAGAAATTGAAGTAATCTCTTACCTTCTTAAGGTCTGATAGACCAATTGGTCTCAGTGGACATTAATCATCATTTATATATATATATATATAAAATTAAAAATGAGTACGATTTGTATTAAAAGAAGTTGCAGTCAAACTAGTCAAAGATAATAAATATTTGAGAGCTTTTCCAAGTCTAAAATAAATTTCTTGCCAACAGATTCTAGGCTACAAAGCTTTGTGGCCTTGCTTACAAAACTAATCAAGGGATAACTACTAGAGTATACTCTATAAAAAAACACCTAGGTATAAAGAAAAATTACATAACATAGACAACTATAAACTTAGTAAAACACATGCTTTCTCATAGCATCATCTTGGGCCTGGTTGGAAGGAGGAGAGGCATGCTTGTCCAAGTCCATTACCTCCATCATTTGATGCATTGTTTCTTCTTCCTTGTATTCCACAAGAATCAAATCCACTGAAGAGTTCATATTAGATGTTGTATATGTAGAGCCTTTGCTCAGATTGATGACCATGGTTTAAAGCTTGACACATTCTTCCTCTAGTACCTAAATTTGTTTCTTTTGTTGTACCAGATTGTCCATTATAACTGTATTCTAAGAAACATGTTGATGTTCCAAATCATGAACTTTATAAGTGACGAAGAAAATGGAAGTCTTGTTCCCATTTTTGATGTCCTCATGGCGTCGAAGAACCTTGCATATTTCCTAGATGTCTCTTTGACAAGTGGGTTGATGATTAAGACCATCCATGTTTCTAGGATGCATGAACTGATGGTTCAAATCCCAATTTGAACTTAGCATACAACCTTCCAACGAAACCAAACCACTACTATAGAGGAGAGCGGTATTGTTCCTATTGGAAAGAAGGGAATCCATGGTTGACAGGGAAAACCCACTCTTAAAATAACATTTCTAGATACTACAACAAGCACTAGAATTTGTTTGAACCAGTGGGCAAGAAAAATTCCCAAGCATTAAATAAGTTCCATCAAATCAAGTAAGACCACATAACCGAAACATTTGGGTTACAATGAAAGCCCTGAATTCCGCAATAATTGCAACCAAAGTCAAGCTAGAGTGGGAGCTTTCCTCAAAATACAGAGAACCCATAAATCAAATCCTCTAGGCCATGAAGGAGTAGGCCCGTGATCCCAAAACCAAACCCAAATTCAAAGTTCAATCACAACCATACTCCATAAACACTAATGATGGCATACTTGATTTCATCGAGGTGATCTTGCACTCCAAGGAAATTCACTATGATCCTGCCAAATAGATTCATTACCTTGTCATGATGCTTTGCCCAATATCCTAATTACATTAGTGAAATAAGTATCCATGGATTCAAAGCCACTAAATGCTCATTAACTTAGACACGTGTGGAGGCAAGACTCAATTGAATGCTCGTCCATTCTCCCTTTTGATACCGTAACTCTTGATTGGATGTGTCTTCATTGTAGTCTTGGTTGACATGTAATAAATTTTGAAGAGATTAATCCTAGGGGATGGCATGACATTCTACCACCCCATTTTTCTTTAACATACCTTCTGTCAACCTGGAGGTGCCATTGGCCTTTGAATTTGCTTCCTTGTTGAGCTTCCTTAGGATGTGAAAAAATTGGATTTCCTTGAATTTGTACAGTTCTTTCTTTATTCTTGCAATGATTCAAGCAAACATGTTATAGATTGGAGGTCTGTTACTATTCATGAATTAGATGATGATAGAGGAATCCTTGAAGACATTCAAAACTCTCACATTTAGAGATATTGCAGCCTTGATTCTTTGAAGGAGGGCATAAGCCTCATCTTGGTTATTTGTTGTCGTGCCTAGGCCCCATTCAAAACTCAATTCTCGAATTCCTATGAGATAAAAAATTATCCTCATGCATTTTCCAACCCTAAATCTCTCTCCATGTTAAACTGAATATTTAAACTCAATTTATATGGAGTTGGGATTTATATCTCTACAAATATCAATAAAAATAAATAAAAAAGATAAGTTATTTCGTGAAATTATGAAATAGTATTATACTTCTTTTAAATATTATTATTAGCATATATCTATCTTAATTTGAAATCTATTAAACACTAAGAGGAATAAAAAAGATGAATGTAAATTTCTTATTTCTTTATCTATTATTAAGAAGTTTTATGGTAATTTATGTTTTTTAAAGTTGATTTAGCTTTTTTAAGTTAAAAATTAAATGTCAAAATTTTCTATCTTCTATAAGACATTACATCAAATTAAGTGACATGTCTTGTCCACCATAAATTATAATCTAAATCATGTGAAACTAACACAAATATACCTTTAATAGTATTGATAACAATTTCCTTCTTTTTAATAAACTTAAATATTTTTGTAATTTTTTTAATAAAATGAGTGTTTTGATTATTGCATTGAGAGTAGTGAGGTGGATTTACACCCTATAGTATGGATACAACGTGCAACATAATATAATATAATGCAATGTTAATAAATTAACTTGATGAAAGAAAGTTAACAATTAACCTTTGTAAATATGAAAAATTAGAAAATCATCACCATGACAATAAAATAAAAATATAATAATACAATTAATGACATAGATCCATTTTAATCTCAATCATTTAAGTATTGATAAGTTTATAATTCTATTTTTTTTTTTAATTTCTCGACATTACATAGATCCAAAGTTAAGATGGATCTCTATTAATTAATATGTACACAAATTATTAGCGAAACTTGGTTGGTTAATAAAATAAGATAGTGTTCTTTCACTTAGATTGACATCTTCTTAAGTTTACTTTCTTTTATGGACTATGGTTAAGAACACGTGTTTTCTCCTACGAGGTCTCATATTCAAATCCAGAGGGGGTAGGGTATATACACCTCTGTAAAATTTAGCAATGAAATTGTTGCATGTAGGGGGTCTCTTGTCCCACAAACAATGGGGTTTCATACACCAATTTGACTTCTAGCTTGGTCGTGACCTGAAAATTAAATTATTATTATTATTATAAATAAATTATTTAATGTAATTGAAATTAGGTATAAGTTTTGGACGCTTAATTGAATAATAACTTTTATAACATGTAAAATATAACTACTTTATTAAACAACATTATTCATTTATATTAATTATAAACAATTGAAAAAACAAAATCTATACATAAGATCTATCCTGGATAATCAACCAATAAAATATAACATAACATTGTTTAAAGTACTTTTCATTTTGAGTCTGGGAAAACTTCTAACAATTTTTCTTCATTTTGAGGATGGTATCTAGGATGGGCAAAAGGTCGATTAACAATAGGACTTGAAGCCATTATAATAATATGCTTGTTAAGAAATCAACATTTCACTTACAAAATTTAAACGTGAATGGAAAGGATAACATTCATTCTTCCCAACTACCTAAAATAAACCCAATTAACAAATAATACTAATTTTTATAAGATATAAAATATGTATTTTATAAGACAATATTATTCAACAATATCAATTATAAATGATTAAAACTATATATATTAAAAAATATTCTTATGATTTTGTTCATAAATGATTAAAACTATATATATTAAAAATTATTCTTATGATTTTGCATTTGAACAAGTATATATTAAAAATAACTTTGTTAAATGTAATTGTATGATAATTTTTAATTTATTAACATTTCACCCATTATTAAAAAAAAGACAAATAAAATAAAAATAATAATTAAACTAAAAACACTTATACAATTAAGACCCAAAATTCAAATTGTAAAATCCTTCATGCTTAAACTTAATAATTAAACTAAAAACACTTATACAATTAAAACCCAAATTTCAAATTGTAAAATCCTTCCTGCTTAAACTTTATTATTATGTTTGCCGAATGAGCATCCACATCGCTACAACGTTAGACAAATAAAATAAAAATAATAATTGAACTAAGACAAATAAAATAAAAATAATAATTGAACTAAAAACACTTATACAATTAAAATCCAAATTTCAAATTGTAAAATCCTTCATGCTTAAACTTTATTATTATGCTGGCTGAATGAGCATCAACATAATCACAACGTTCATTTCTAGGCCACAAACATTTCCAAAAAATTGAATATGCCAGCTCTATGATTCCTAAGAAGGAATCTATGGTGTCATTATTTGGAAGGAACTCATTCCTTCATTATTCCTAAGAAGGAAAACCTATGGTGTGATTATTTGGAAGAAACCTATGGTGTCATTATTAGAAGGAACCCATGGTGGCTTTATTGGAAGTATCATGCGTTGAGATCTATTATTCACTGCAAGGTAGCTATATTCTTGTAGTTTTTATGAGAATTTTTGTTTGTTTTCCTCTGTACATGAAAGTTCAATATAACAACTTGTGATGGTGCTTGCCAACTATTAGTCATTAGCTTTAGTTTGATGGAGTCACGTCATTGTCACACACAAACTAGCAAGTAGACATAGTGGAGAAATGTATAGTTCAATGTCATGGCTTGTTTTTTCTATATGTTTTTGTAAAGATGATTAATGTTTTGCTAGTTGTGGAGTATGGTGGTGTTATACATCATGCTCTGCATATGTCCATTCTTTGCATGAGTCTTAAAAGATATATAAGTTAATAGGAAATCTATGAATCTAATATTTACATGCCATATACAAGTGTATGAATTGATATTAATCTAGGTTAGAATTGTTAGTTTAATTAATTATTTTTGTGTTAGAAGCATACTCTACAATTCATGTGGGGACATAAAAGCTACTATAAAGAGTAGAGAGATAAGATGTCATTGCGGGGCATGTTTTTGCACAAGTTCTCAAACTATTTATTTAGGTGATTCTTTAGGGAAAACCTACTAATATGACTTAGTGCTCTTGTATCAACTTGTCCTCAGGTGCATGATCACTGAAATCCCTTTCCAAGATTTCTTCTAGATGATAATCAATAACTAGTGTTGATTAGTGGATTTTTTCCAACACCAACCTTCAATTTATTGGTGTAGTTTTATGCTTCACAATGTACTTCAAGAAGTGTCATTCCTCTTTTACTTCACTTGAACCACATACTTTGCAAGTCCTGTAATATCACTCTTTTTTAGGCTCCTTCCTAAGGCCGTTACACATAGGAACTTGCAATAGCCTTCTTGAAGTGTTCACAAACTCAGTGGTGATTCAGAGTCTATGGAACAATGAGGTTAACCAGGCAGAAGTGATGTTGAATAGGTCACGGATGGACACCCTAGTTTGTAATAGTGGATGACACATCAATGCGATGGTTTACGTCTACACGAAGACAAATATACTGCAAATGTGGTGTAAAATGTTGGCGGGGTTAATGAAGAATGCAAACTAAACCCAATGGTGCATCTAAGGATGTTGAAATGGAGAGCAAGATTGTTTACGATGGAACTCCAATAGTTAAATCACTAAGGGAGGATGATAGCGTCAATTCCAGGGCCATAGATATTTATGAGGAAACATGGATAAGGAAAGGGAAGGCAATGGCAATGATGTCAAAACACCTCATAACAAAAGTAAAAAGGAAGAATGTAGTTCAACTTGTGGATCGACCACCATTTCGCTAGAGCCAACACCAAAGGTGACAATTTTGGCTTTATGGAAAGAAATTAAAGCTCTTGGAACAAAAGTAGATGGCTTGCAGATAAACATCTTAGGGAACATAAACACCATTAAGAACCCCAAAATTAGGTTAGAAAGGAGGAATTTGGACAATCATAGGATGCCATGGAAATTGACAAAATGAAGAAAATGTTGGTTAGGGGTAAAGAAGTAAAATAAAGTTCAAAGAACAAGTAAAAAATACCAAAATTTGGGCATATATAGTAGTCACTTAGCAAAGGGATGTAGGGAAAATAAATACTTTACACCCACGGAGTTGAGGTCTATCATCCTAGAAGAATATGAGTGAAAAAGTAGGGTCAAGAGCATTAAAATCAAAGGAGTGAAGGAAAAAATGGACAAGGTGAGCAAATGGCAGAGCTTGAAAGGTAGAGAAAGAACATTGAAGGTCACACTTTAGTAGAAACCACAAGATAGAGCTCAAATCCTGCAATAAATAATGAGATTGAAGGGCTGCAAAGGGTTCAATGATGAGGATCTCACATAACATATGATAAGAGGAAATAAGGAAAGAGTGGGCCTTAGTGAAGCAAGGAAGGAACCAATACAACTGGGTCATCCTTTGGAACAAAACATACAAGATAAAAGAGTTTAGAGAGATGCCAAAAATAGGGGGACATGCCCATGTGACCCTTAATACTAGTAGGGGACTTTAATGGGATAATGAGGGGAAAATTCAAATGACAAGTTTTATAGAAAGCGCACACCTCTTATGGTTGACCGAAGATGAGGAAATTTGCACAAAAGGGAATTGATTGATGTCAACAAGGAAGTCACACACTTTTGTGAACATATTCTACGCTTGCACAACATGCATGACATCATTGCAATAATAATTATAATAATATATTTTTAAGGTCATGGCCTAGCTATAAATCAAAATTATGTATGCAATGGCCTTGAGTGGTAGAGAGAGTCAAGGAAGGCCTTAATCCACACACATAATTATCAAAGTGTAGTGGATTATGTAATGATTTCAACAAACATAATAGACAAGATAACTATTTTCAAAATATGCAATTGTCATTAGGAGATGTCATCATACCATGATTTATAGTTCAAAAATATTATTCGCAAAGAAAGGAGGCTAGGGAGACAATGTGCCAACACAGAAGTACCATACAAAGCAATAGTTGTTACCACAAAAAAATAAAAAAGCTTATGAACAAAAATGTAAATAATCACCTCCCAATCGTGTTCATGAACGAAACCAACCAAATAATGGATCTATGTAAGGATGCAATGGAGGCAATCCAAATAACTTTGGAAAGTTGCAAAGGAAACAAAATAGGGAAAATAAGGGTAGCATCGAACAATTTCCCAAGGAACATTTGGTTGAAAAAGAGTTGAAAGCGACAAGGGAAAGACATAGAAGATATAAGAAAAAAGATAATCTCACAATATATAAGTTTATTATGAAGAAGCAAAAAGGTAGATTGTGAAGTTAAGACAACTAGAAATGTTGAATTTCATGAAGGAAAACCCGTTTGGCGTTTTAGAGGGAATCACAGACATGAAAACAAGTGTTAACCTATAATATCACATTGACCCAACAATCATCTCATGTGAGGAATCCGTATGAAAATATAGTTTTTTTCACATAAGAGGATGTACGTGATGGTATACAAAATGGCATCACAAGTTGTTTGATAGGTCAAATTTATTATTAAGTCAAGGTTGTTTTCTAGTATTAGAGATATTATAGTTGCCTCATGAGTTTACAATGTGATTTAGTTTTCAATCAAAAATCTTAATTTGAAAGAACACTAGAGGTACAAGTTGAAAGGATTTATGGTATGGATTTCTCAAGTTTGTAAAGTTTTAATCATCAATTTAACGCACCCAACCCCAAGTTGGCTCATGCTAATGCTAAAACGACCCAAATTTGTTTTTGATACTAAGGAGATTATGTCTCGAGACCCATTTTGTGGATAACTAAGGAGATTATGTCTCAAGACCCTTACGTTGTAGATATGGAGTGTTGAGAGACTACATGACTAACAATACCCTTTTGCAAAATTGGAGACCCCTCTCACCACCACAGATGGTCACAAATTTCCAAATGGCATCCACCACATCAGCTGGCTTTCGAAAGGCAGTGGGCCTTGCTCCATCAGGTACAAGTCAGTATTATGGTAAGCATCATTTCAATATTTAAGCCATTTGAGTATGTTGTATCTTGGATTTCTCTAGATTTCATGATATATGCTTGGACATTATGCCTTTTTCTCTGTTTCACCTTGGTGGTTGACATTGTGCCCTAGTAAGTGGTCTTCCTTGGGGATGGGTTTTCTACTAGGAACTCCTTTTAAGAGCCATCGTACGTTTCCCGACCATACTCACCACTTTCCATCTTTATTCCCCCCCCATTTCCTTATCTCTTGGGATTTTAGGGTGTATTGACCCATGAAGGGGTTATCACTCATTCTATGGGAAGAAGGGGATGGAGGACCAGAGGGATTGAAGTTGGGTAAAAGATAAAATCCTTGTATGAACCTGTTGGGCCCGCGATATGATCATTTTTATGACGATTATTATACATTTTTGCTGCATGTACATACATGTTTTGCACGTTTTGAAGGAGCTTTTTGAATAAATTTATGATAAAATGGTATAATCAGCATGAGGTACGTGTAATTCATGTTTTATGATTAAATCAAGTTTAATTCATCATGTTTTATGGTTTCCAAGAGTTAATTCATGTTTTTCTGCTGTTACAGGAAAAAACACACCATGTTTCCAGTTCTGACACTTGATCCGACACTCGTTCCGGTACCCGATCCGACACTCGTTCCAACACCCAGTATTGCACAAAAATGCAAGGCGAGTTGGTGGTTATGGTATTGACAGCCAATGATGGACAAATCAGGCACATGGGTTTTGTTTATCATCGTCCCCTCTAGCTACTAAGCTCAAGACAACTCGATTTCAGTTGTCCAAAGAGGGCGATTATTGGCTTCCTCCATTTTGTTAATTATGGACGCATTTATTGCAATTTGCCGAATTTAGAGGTGGTTCGACCCTCCTGTGGTTGACCACCTGGGTTGTAAGCTTATAAATACCGATAGGATGGTCATTAGATTGTTAACCAAGTAGCATAAGCATTAGAATTGCCAGAAACTCGTTTTTACTCTGTTTTGACATTTCACATTGCCAGAATTGTGCTAGAACTGCGTTTTCATGTTTTCATGGTGAATTCGGCCTGTTGAAGTTCGTGGTGTGCTTGTAGAAGGTAGCCACGACTTGCTTGGGGCCCACCAACAGTCCGGTGATTGTATTTCTGTTGTGTATGCAATTTCTTAATTTAACTACTCTTTCTTATTTCCTGTACATGTGTGTTTTTTATCTAATTAATTAATTTGCTGTAGCTTAATTGTCTTGCTTTTATTTTGCAGGTTAGATGATGATATGTGTTAGCATGTATTAGTTTTGTAGATTAGGAACAAACTTGCAAGTTTCTACACTAGCCTTGTGTGCAGTTAGACGTTAGATCATACTTTCTTTTATGATTTTATAGTCTAGTTTAAAACAGATTTTTAATTAGATAGAACATAGTTTTAACTTGGGTTTCTTTGAAAGGGATGTTGATGGATGGATAGATTTAATTCTCGTTCTTAGTTATAGTTTGCTTACTTCAGTTTTAGATAGATTTCATTTGCTTCGTTATTGGTTAATGTAATTGTCAATTTACTTCTTGATATCATAGTTTAATTTATGTTTTTAATTCATCATAGCTTGAATGATTATAATAGACATAGCATAGTTTTCCTTTATGCAATTTCCTTTCATAGATTAAAATGCAATTAATTTCCTTAGTTAGATAACGATGATCTCATTATTATGTTAATTGTTTATACATGAATATGCAAGGTATTTAACATTACTTTTGTCATGGCTAAATTTTCGTTGGATTGTTTAATACATACCTTTCATTTTGCCATTGAGATTAGTGTTGAGTTTATACCATTGGAATTGTCCTTTGTTGTCAAGTGTCATCGAGATATCATCCATCACCACCAAAGGCATTCACACAACCACCAGCATTACATTTGAATGTTTCATAGATTAAAGATAGTTTCTTGCTTTTGTAGATCATAAAAGATAGTTTCTTGCTTTCATAGGTTAGAATATAGTTTTATTGTTGTTATAGGGTAGTTAGTCTTTTCCTTCATAGATTTAAGAGCAATTTTGTTTATTGTAAATTAGGCATTTAGTTGGTAGTCCTCATTGCTTTCACTAAAATGGATTTCATCTCATGCATTAGAAATAGTTTTGCATCAAGCATTTAGTCCACTTGCCTCTTAGGCTAGCTAGTTGTTCAATGAGAAGTCTTTGCTTACTTGTCCCTTTTCTTTAGCAGGATAGATAGTTGTATTTTCTTACTTGTATTTTGCTTTAGTAGGTTAGTTAGGTGTCTTTGCTTACTTGTCTATTTGATTTAATAGGTTAGATATGTGCTTTTGCTTACTTGCTTATTTAATTGCTTTCATAGGGTAGTTACTCATTGAATGTAGGTTGGCAAGTTAAAAGTAGTTTGCTTTCATCATTTGCTTAGTATGATTAGTTTACCTTTGCTTATTGTCATGAACTAGTTTGCTTTGAATAGGGTTTTTACTTGCTTTCTTAGGAACTATCCATCAGTCCTTGGCCCAAAAGTACTTAGGTTACCTAGTTTCAATTTTCTTAGTAGGGCTTGCTCATTAGATAGGTTTGCTTGAATAGATTAGTCTTAGATAGTTTATTTCATTAATTAGATTATACTCTTACCAACCTTTTACCTTTGGCATATATTTTGCTACAACTCTAAGTTTACTTTCCCCGGGTTGACAATTTAATTGAGGGTAGTTTAGTGTCTTTTTTAGTACATATAAATCACCTAACATTTTGGCGCCGTTGCTGGGGAGGTGTCTCAAGGTAAGAAGTAATTAGGAATTAGACCATTTCTAGACCTTAGCATTAGTTTGGTGGCAGGGGAACTTTAAGGCGAAAGGTAAGAACCTGCGCATCTTCTATTGCAGGCTCCCCCAAACCCAATGGTAGTTTTTCCTTTTTGTTTTTGTTTTCTTTTATGAATAGACCTAGAGACCCACAAGGTAGATATATTAAATCTAAATCAGACCTTTCAACCAAGGTTCCTTTCGATCTTTTTGGGGGAAGGAACGTCCCGCTTGTAAAATCCGCAGATCGATATCGAAAAACAGGAGCTAGCTCAACCCAAAGAGCTAAAATAGTCTCTGAGCAGACTAACACAACACGCACTATAGAACAAGAAATTGAAGCATCAAACATATTGGGACAGGAGGCAAGACCGCTCGAGCCTTCCACAGAACCAAACAATACAACTTTTGCTTTTACACCACCACCAGGAAATCCTAATTTTGAAGATATTATAGATCCTGAACATGTGAATCTTTTGTTTGGTAGCTCAACCAATGTAATTATCTCTCAAATTGACACAGAAACTTTGGCACCGATGTTATAACCCTAAATTGCACCACACATGCTTACCTGGCATCAGGCCAATTCATATCCCTTCATTGCCAAAACATCTGCTGAACAACCTCCTTGAAAATCCTCTTGGGTCAAGGCCCACGCGCCCTAACCCATTACTGCACACGTGTGCACGCTGGCAGGCCCACTACAACCCGTGTGTACCTAACAAAACACAAAAATAGGAAAGTTGCCGAAGGAACAAAAAGCTATGGGTTAGTTAACTGAAACTACCCGCCATGCATGGCCGATAGTTCGTCCAAAACCCTAGCTCCTTCTAGCCTATAAAAAAAGGGGTAGGGGTACTATTTGGAGGAAACAAATTATAGCGAAGAAACTATGCCCATTTGCCGAATCCATTGTCCCAACCCTTTAGCCTTTCCTCAAGCCAAAGGAGAATTAATGCAAAGCAGTTGGAGGAAAAAAGAAGAGGAGGAGCCCAGGATCAGGATCAAGGAGCGATGGTCGGTCTCGACTTTGATTGTAAGTTGATTCATTTTCGAATAATAAAAGAATACTTTTCCCGTCCCAATGCATGAGTTATCTATGGTTTGTTTAATTTATGCTTAATTTCTAACCCTCATGTAGAAAAGTAGCATGCATGCATAGTTGTTTGTCTTGATTGCAGGTTATCTTTGGAAGGAGCAACGCAAGCAAGCGGTCAAAGCGCAATGGAGGATCTACACCAAACATCAGTAACAAGGTTAGTAGTTCCTTTCCATGCATGTATCGTGAAAGAGGGGTTTAAGTTTTGGGTGGTAGGTTAAAAAGTCATTTCTTTACGGTCAAAATATGCATGCAAGTCTGACCCTAGTTTGCTAGTCCGTAGGGTATTTTTCCCAACAACAACCGATAATCTCAACTGGCTCGAGTAGAGTCCCAGGCATCCAATCAATAGGAAGACCTTTTCATCAAAGAGAAACTTTGTTCTCTTCAAAGATAAAACCACTTAGGTACTCTCTTTTTGGAAACCAAGCCAATATGGGTGATTAGGAGGACCATAACAATGTAAGACATGGGGAGGAAGAAGAAACTAGAAACCAAACCGAAACTACCTTCGGATTTCCGATTTTAGACGCCACTAAAAATGTCAACATGAAGAATATTCCTCTCTCAACACTGCCTACCTTTTATGGTAAAAATAGTGAAGATCCAGACACCTTCCTATTTTAATTTGACATCTTGTGCAGGAGCTACAACTATGTGCAAAAAGCCCAGAAATTAAAACTCTTTCCTGCCACCCTCAAAGACTCTGCATTAAGATGGTTCATGGGGTTGGGAGAATCCAGTATTAGGTCTTGGGAATCCATGAAAGACATCTTTCTTAAGAAGTACCAAGACTAATGGAAGACCAAAGAGTCTCATAATGACATCTTTAAAGTCCAACAATTAGAAGACGAGACCCTTGAATACTATATGGAAAGATTTGGTTATATCTCCCAGAAGTCAAAATACCATGACCTCCCAGAGGATGCAGTTAGGGCTCTTTTCCTTAAGGGATTTTCAAAAGAATATTTAGAGATGCTTAACCTGATGGCATCAGGTGATATTTCTCATAAACCATTTGCTGAAATATGTGAAATGTGTAAAAAGTACTCAAGGAGTAGAGCCAAAACAGGAAAGAATGTTCGAGACCCTTACAATAGAAGCTTAAAACCAGTTAGTTCAGGTGGTATTACAAGAGCAGAGATAGGGAACCTTCTAGAAAAATTCAAGATAGACATCCTAAGCACAATAGGTTCCCAGTTGGACACCCTTAAACTCAAAAAGAAACAGGAGGAGGAGAATGCAACAATGAGCATATATTTCCCAAGATGTAGAAGGAGACATTCCTCAAGGGAATGCCCATTAGATAACATTTCAGTTTGTGGCTTCTGTACAGAAGACCATTCAACTGAGAAATGTCCATCCTTGCCCAGTTTATTAGCCATCTATAGGAGTGGAGATCCTAGGGAGTCTTCTTATGCACCTAGGAGGCCATGGCAGCCTAGGAATCAACCCACATACCTAGATCTACAATCCCAAGTTCCACCCTATTATCACCAACAACAAAAGTGGAACCCACCAGGTTGGAAAAACTGGTCTACTCAGTACCAACATCCTTGGCTACAAGGATGGAGAGGAGGGAACAATCTAGGAAACCCTCAAGCTCCACCTATTCCTATGTCCAACCATCCTTATTCTCAGTTCCCGTCGAACACTCCACAACTTCTGCCAAGATTCGTTCCACCACCTTTCCTCCTATCCCACAAAAACAACCCCTACAATATCAAAATACAATCTCCCAGAGACCAACACTATTACCGACACAGCCAGTGCCAAACCCCAATAATAAGCCCCCTCAACCTCTTAACAATGTTGAGATGCAGGCCTTCCAGAAATATGTCATTACTCCTGTTCCATTATAGGAAATTCAACTAAGATCGAGAAAAGTTCTAGATAGGTAGAGACCTTCAGTAGTCATCCAGGAAGAAGAAGAAGAAGAAACCACCCAACAACCCACATATGACACTAGGTGGGAAGATGTTATTATCCCAAAGAATCAAGAACCCAAGCTTCCCCAAAATGAACCTTCACAAATTATGAAGGTCCCTCCTTATCCATACCGATTGGTAATCGAGAAACCTACCACCCGACTGAAATTTGACATTTTGAATGAATTGAAAAATATTTGTGTCAAGATTTCCTTGCTTCAAGCCATTAAAGACATTCCAATCTATAGTAAGGTAGTCAAAGAATTGTGTATTAAGAAGCCAGGTAGGAAGCAAAAGGACCCTCCTACAATACATTTGGTAGGAGGACTCTCTGAGTACATATCAGAGCAGCCAAAGCTAGCAAAATATGGGAATCCAGGAAACCCCGTAGTGACCATAACCATTAATGAGGTCTCCATCGGAAACACTCTCATAGACCTAGGGGCAGCCATCAATGTTATGACCGCTACTACCTTGGAACAATCACAGTTACAACCTCTTCTTCGGCCTACCCCAACCATTTTGGAATTATCAGATAAGACTAGGGTTATACCAGAAGGGATTTTAGATGATGCCATGGTTACTTTAGCCTCATGGGAGTACCCTGTAGATTTTCTTGTCATTCATTCAAAGGATCCTGCCAAAGGCCATCCCGTTATTTTGGAAAGACCTTGGCTAGCCACAACCAATGCATTTATTGGCTATAGAGAAGGAGAAATGACCATCTCAAATGGTCTCTCTATCCAAAATATCACCATTTACCCTCCAGCTCAACATATTATGGAGAATCTATGGTGGCTTGAATGTCCATACGAGAACGAAGACTGGGAAGAACCCGTATTGCCTAGTGACCATGCAAGGGCACTTCATGAGCACACACCAATTTCCACAGTCTTTTCCCCAATTTGAGTACATGTTTGGGGAAGAATTTCAAGAACAATTGGATCCATCCATTTTGTCTGCAACATATTTTATTTTCGAAATAGATGAGTCTGCCATGTCTTATACTATGCCCTACGAGATTAGTCTAGGGAAATTTTTACATATAAACTCTGGGCTAGATACAGACCAAAATAAACAATTAGTAGATATTCTTAAAGAAAAATCAAGATCATTTGCCTAGGAATACACTGACATGAAGGGTATACACCTTGACACATGCATCCATCATATATACACCCAGGGGGAGGTAACACCTGTTAGGAAACCTTAGAGAAGGATGAACCCAACACTCAAAGATATAGTCAAGGAGGAGATTCAAAAGTTGCTAAATGTCGGATTTATCTATCCCATCTCCGATAGTAAGTGGGTATCCCCGCTTGTAGTGGTTCCAAAGAAAGTGACCGGGAAATGGAGAATCTGTGTTGATTTCTGGGAACTCAACAAGGCCACTCTGAAAGACTACTTTCCTCTTCCTTTCATTGACCAAGTTCTAGATACCTTGTCCGGAAAGAAGTATTTCTTCTTTCTAGATGGGTACAACGGGTACAATCATATTCTTATAGCACCCAAGGACCAGGACAAGACTACCTTTACTTGTCCTTGGGGCACCTATGCCTATAGGGTCTTACCATTTCGATTGTGTAATGCCCCTGCCACATTTCAACGAGCAGTATTAGGGATATTTTCTGATCTTATTCATTATTGTGTGGAGGTCTACATGGATGACTTCACAGTCTATGGAAACACTTACCAGGAAGCCTTAGACAACTTAGAAAAAGTCCTCATTAGATGCCAAGAAATGAACCTATCCCTAAGTCATGAAAAATGCAAAATGTTGTTAACTGAAGGAGTGGTTCTAGGACATCATGTTTCATCTGAAGGAATAAAAGTCGATCCTGCAAAGATTGAGGTCATTATTAGACTTCCACCCCCCAAGACTCAGAAATAGGTGAGAAGATTTCTTGGACATGCCGGATATTACCGGCAGTTTATTGAAAATTTTACAAAGATTGCTGCACCTATGTTTGGATTATTGATAAAAGATGTTGATTTTGTTTGGACTGAGCAGTGCCAAACTGCCTTTGAAACCTTGAAATCCAAGATGTCTGTGGCACCAGTTCTTAGAGGGCCCAATTGGA
This sequence comes from Picea engelmannii, assembly GCA_009831015.1. Lineage (NCBI taxonomy): Eukaryota > Viridiplantae > Streptophyta > Pinopsida > Pinales > Pinaceae > Picea > Picea engelmannii. The sequence goes on along the minus strand of ML814718.1, from coordinate 127,347 downwards.
CTCTCCCATTTCATATATCCACTGATGCCTCCGACACTGCAATCAGAGGGGTATTAGGGCAGAAAGAGGACTAGCAGTCCTATGCCATTTATTTTATAAGCAAGAACTTGTCCCCTGTCGAGTTGAACTACACAGTCACCGAGAAGGAATTCTTGGCAATTGTTCATGCTATTAACAAATTTCATCATTACATTACAGGTTATGAAGTATTTTTACACACCAACCTTTCTGCCATTAGATTCCTCATGAATAAACTTATAACTAATGGCCGAGTGACTAGGTGGCTCTTGTTATTGCAAGAATTTAATATCACTGTGCTTGAACGACCTAGAAAGGATAATGTAGTCGCTGACTTTCTTTCCCGAATAAAGAATGAGGATGATGATACCCTTGTAGATGATAGTTTCCCAGATGAGCATCGTTTTTCCCTCTCTGTCAATACCCCATGGTTTGCGGATAAGGCAAACTATCTGGCCACTAGGAAGTTACTGTCTCATTTGTCACCACATGAAAAGTGGAAAATTATTACACAAAGTGCTAATTACTCTTGGGTTGGTCATGATTTTTTTTGCACAGGTCCTGATTTGATTATTCGTAGATGTTTCCGAGAGGACGAGGTACCTGAAATACTACGAAGTTGTCATGATGGACCATGTGGTGTCCATTTCTCTGACAAACGTACAACATATAAGGTGTTACATTCAGGTTACTATTGGCCTAACATTTTCAAAGATGTTGCCAAGTATGTGAGAAGTTGTGATAGTTTCCAAAGGATAGGTAGACCTAGGTCAGCTGACGAAATTCCTTTACAGGCCCAAGTTATGATAGAACCCTTCGAAAAATGGGCCCTCGACTTTGTAGGATCAATTTCACCCATGTCCCGTAGGAAGAACTATATCTTGGTTTGTACGGACTATGTCACCAAATGGGTAGAGGCAAAAGCCCTATTTAGGGCCACAAAGAAGTCTGTTGTCGAATTCATCTATGAAGACATCTTTACCCGCTTCGGTGTCCCTCATGAAATTGTTACTGACCAAGGCACTCAATTCACTTCCAAGCTGATGAAAGAGCTAACAGAGAAATATGAGATTAAACATTGTAAATCTTCTCCATACCACCTGCAAGCCAATGGTCAGGTAGAATCCACAAACAAAGTTCTGGAAGCCATCTTGACCAAGACTGTTCACTTACATCACTGATATTGGGCTGATAGGGTCCCAGAGGCTTTATGGGCATACCAAACTACTTGGAGAAATACCACTAGGCATACCCCTTATGAGCTAGTGTACGGGAAACAAGTACTTTTACCAATAGAATTCCAAGTAAGGACCTTCCATATTGCTACAGAATTAGGATTGAACCTGGATGAGGCTCAGAAGAAACGAGCCCTACAATTGAATGAGTTGGATGAAATCAGGCAAGATGCCATCCAACGGACAATATTGGCCCAAAACCAGAGGAGCAAGTGGCATGACAAGTTTATTAAAAAGAAACACTTTCAGCCTGGTGATTGGGCCCTGTTGTTTGATTCCCGGTTCAAAACATTCAAAGGCAAACTTACCACCCATTGGTTGGGCCCTTACGAGGTAGACACTGTATATGGCAATGGAGCTGTAAAAATTAAAACAATTGATGATGGACAAGTCTCCTTTGTGGTAAATGGACACCGACTTAAATTTTATCAGAAGCCCATTTCCAGAGAGAATTTTATACAGGTCATGTCAGCTGACAAGGCATTGGCCTTAGTAGATGGGGAAGCCCCCCCCTGTTCTTGAAAAGTTTTTTTTTAAATATTTCCTACTGTATATATGTAAATAGTTTTTGTTAATAAGGAAATTCTAAGAGGTTTCTGTAAGTATTTATTTCACCAAGAGTACACAGTTTCAAGATCTTTCTTCACAACATTGTTATACTTGCATTTTGTGTCTGCTAAAGCATCAAATGAATAGTGAATTATTGTAATTAGCCATGTTTTTGCAAAATTACCATTTTTAAGGCATTCTAAAGCAGTTTCTCTTGAAACTCTTCACTGTTGTATAAGGAAGTGATACCATAACTATCAAGCCTAGAGGTCTCTCGTACAATTTTTCCAAGAAACCCGAGTAAGTAAGTCAAGTGTCTTTATGAAAGAGTAACAGGGAGGTGTCATTAGCAGTTAGTCATGGAAACATCATAATAATTACAAAATAAGAAAGTGAGTTGAGCCTAGAGATACCTTTCTGTTCTTTCTCGATGGTACCATCCACTACACTCTAAATAACTTGATTATATCATATATTTAGATAGGCAACGTCCGCTTAAGTACCCCTTGCATCAGGACAACCACTAATAATATAACAGAAAGTCATCCTCTAACATAAATACCATCCCAATTGAAAAGAAAAAAAGAAAGAAAAGTTGTTTTCAGAGCTGTCCCCCCATCTTCTTGCATAAGCAATCTTATATTAAAATCTTAAAAGATGGAGGACCAGTCTCTGAGGGTTTAAGAGGCTAACTCGCCGGGATACTGAACAGGTCTGCTGGCAGCGGGTACTAGCCTGTGGTATGACTAGGTAAACCTGCCAGAGTACTGAACATGCTTGCTAGCAACGAGGCATTCTACTTAGCGAGGATGGTAATCTGACAAAAATAAATAATAAATGTAAACTTGTCCTGATGTACGACATTACTTGCAGACAAAGATGACATGAAGTATGTGTGGTTAAGCTAAGGTTAATGAACTCCATACACTTTCCATTGGGAAATAACTTTAAGACTATCTTGAAACTCTCTTGCCTACCTCTTCTTATCTATATATAGGATCTCTTATCTTATAGGTGGGGCCAT
>ML814718.1:72721-107619 GCA_009831015.1 Picea engelmannii | reverse complement strand
CATTCTGTGGTTTTATCCCTATTTGGGTTTCCACGTAAAACACTGGTGTATTGTGTATGTGTGTGATTGTTTATTTCTTACTGCTCATTATTGGATAATAATTCTACATTGATATAACATTTGAAGAAAAAGGATTATAGTTACACTATTACTGATTCACCCCCCCTCTCAGTAATCCAACACAGACAAGGTAAAGTTCCATAGAAACGCCAGTGACATGCTATATTCAGACTATCTGAGTCTGAGTCTGAGGGTTTTGAGACTAACAACCCATGGACTTAAATTAGATGGACAGTTGAAGCAGGAGAAAGCATCCAACAAAGCCTGGCAGACCCAGGTCAAAAGATTGGAATCTGAAGGCCCTCAAGGGGTAAAATATTCTTTAGAGAGAAAGAAAAGCTGATTCAAAGCCTAAATAAGAAGCTGAAGATGTCCACCATAGAAAATTCACAGACATAAGAGTTAGCCTAGAGAAAGAAAAAGAGACATTCAGACATGAAGCGCTAAATTACAAAGCCAAACTATTGCATCTTGAAAAGGAAAAAGAGATTTGGGCACGAGGACAGGCAACATAATCAGACATGGCTGCTATTGTACCTTCTACTATAGAAACTAGATCAAGCACTGATGGATTGGTTCAGGATATGTCCCAAGTAAGATTAAAGACAGGGGAGATCAAGAGCCTTAAGGAGATCATAGAAAAGCTACAGCAAGAGATGAAAATGAAGGAAGAAAAGATGGCCCAATTTCAAAAGGATAATCAAGATTTGCAAGAGAGGGTGAACCAGCTGAAGAGGAGAATGAAGGGAAAAGTACTGTTGCAAGGAGATAAACATGTAATCTGGGATGCTATTGTTGCTGAAGCTTCTAAATTCGGAGTTTATCTAAATTTTATAAATGACAAAGACAACATGACTATCACTGCCCGAAGCATATGTACTGTTATTAATGAAACAATGGCGAAAAACCCCTCAGAATGGGCCTAGAACGCTATTGATTTGTTGAATTCTATGCCCATTGCTGATCTTCAGACCATTGGGGCAAAGGACAGAACTGCATTGATCATTTGGGCTAGGAGGATCATCACTAAACACAATTTGCTCAAATCGGTTCAAACCAAAGCTGTGCAAATGGAACAAAGTATACAATAGTTTAGGGATACATTTGAACAATTGTTTATCAAGGGCCTCCCACCATTTTGGTATGGTAAAGGGAAATTATACAATCAAGAGGAATAAAATTCTCTCCTCACTCAGTGCAGAATGGATCATTCAAAATTTGAAGGCGTGGAAGAGAATCTGAAAGGACCCAGTTTGGTGGAATATTTGGCCACAGAATTTGAGATTTTAAATCTGTTCAAGACAGTGAAAACCGGGCTGCCAACTATGTATTACGCTACTTGCATTGACCTGGATATTCTAATAAAGGAAATGATGGATTACGAGATTCCTTTCGACTCACAGTGGAAGGAGATCGTGCGACTGGGCAGGACGAAATACAGTTTTCCAGGGACCAGTAAGTAACTTCCAGGTGTCACCAAACTGGCAAGTTCGACAGTGTATCACAGCATGACAAATGGTGCAAAGGAAGCCAAACAATCAGAGAGATCTGTCCCTAGTTTATGAAACATTTTTTTTTTTTAATCATTGTAAATCGGTTCATATGTCGAGACTGCCAGTTGAAATTATTATAGTCAGTTTTAGAAGCTAAAACATTTCGTTTTCAACCATTGTAATCGAATTGTATAAGTACTAGAAATTCTGAATGAATTAATGTTGGTAGAAGTGCAAGGGCACCTTTTTGTTGCTTCTAGACTCTATTATAATGTTTTGGAGTTGAATTGAATATACATGCATAAGCTTTTGAAGTTTCTATGAAAATATTCTAATGGTGGTGATATGAGTTTTGTCTTCCTTCATTGTATGTATTTCCCGTGTTCTTTATTTCAATTTTCATTTTCTTCTATTTAAATTGGAGAGTTAAAGGCCCGGAATTCGTCTTGTGACACTCTTGGCTTAAGAAATTTAAACTGTGTGTATTTCTTCTTAGCGAATTCATAATTCATTTCCATAATGCTCTGATGTAGTTATTTGTTTTCTCCTTCCTCTTACCACTCTGATTAAAATCAATTTACAACTCAGATTCATTGCCTCATTTAGCCTTTATCCTCTGGAGATTTCTACCTTCCAGTCATTATTTTCATTCACTTTTAGAATTTCGACTCCATAGCCCTAAGTGTCCCTCCCCTTCCTAGCCAACAACTTTATAAAAACCCCAAAACAAACCAAATCTAGCCACTAATTGCCAAAGATATATCAAGTGACATGAGAGAGCCCTCTCTGAGTTTAGCAGACTAGTGCCCAACTCTAAAGTTGGTTGAAGTAGTTACCTCTGTCATTTGTCTATCAACCGGACAAAATTTACAAAGTGCTAGCACCATCCTTGGTCAATACCTCCTCTTATTTGGCAAAGGAATAATGCCCTTTTCAAAGTTAAGGAATGATGCCTATGAAAATATTTTCGAGGCGAAACACACTTGTGGGGTTTCATCAATGACCCAAAACCTCGACGATTATTAGCACAAAACAACACCTAACTCACCAAGTTCTAGATCCATCCTTCCCACTATACCATTCTATGCTTAATTGAACCACATGTGCTTAGCTCCCAAGCTTACGAATGATCAAGTTCTAGTTGTGTGTGCACACTCAACATCCTATGTGTACAACCAATAATGTTAATTGTCACCCAATACCTTTTTTGAATCCCAACAACATGTGCATCGCAACAACATCTAACCTTTAATTTAATGCAACAAAACTAGAAAAATAAAAACACCACATAGATATCCATAGCACAACAATATTTTCACTAGAGAACTCTCATGGAGAATAAACCCCATATTCATTAAGAGTCTACGTGGCCAAATAAATGCTTCCAATTACAATTTAAACTCCTACTATACATTCTGTGAAGATGATCATTCATACAATGCTTTACACTCCTTAGCAATGGTCTAGAATCCTTATACTATATGTATATCTCCTTCTCCACTCCATCTACAACTCTCCTCTTGATCTTCAACTTCTCTAAACCAACCCCTTCACTAACTTCAACTTGGTATTTTGAACTCAATCCTAAAGATCCAATAATAGACCAACATTAGTGGTTGAATTCACTCCTTTGGTTTACCTAAATCTCTTGGAAGTTCATCTGCCTCTAGGAGTATTGGAAAATACATGCTTCCAACATTTACATATGTTTGATGATGTCATGTTGATGTGTGTTAACATTGTGTTAGGTAGGATTTTGATGTATAAAAGGACAATTTTTTGATTCCCTTAGATGAAATGACCTTTTGCAATGAATCTTGTGTAGGCATTTGAAATCTGGAAGGAACAAAGAAAGCTCAATATTTAGGTTCTTACCTCAATCTTGGAAGCACTAGTGTTATTATTTGGGTTGACCAGATATTTACTAAGGATCTCTTCTCCTCCTTTGTGTTTCTTGAGGAATTCATTAGCCTCTTTTCCCTTGAATAACATGGTGGGTGTAGGTAGCCATAGCCTTTTGGTAAATATTGAAGGAGATAAAGATATAGGCTGTTGTCCTTGGAGCTGGATTATTTTCTTCTCTGAATTGAATTTATCTGCACACCACTAAACAAGTTCCTTAAAATATGTTAACTCTGGAACAAAACCAACAAGGGATATGCTTGAAGTCCAGACCAGGTTCATCTTTTTCTTAGCTGGATGGAGGGCCTTGTAATAGTTGTAAGCTAGCGACCACTGGAACTCTTGATCTTCACGTCCAAGTGTATTTAATGTATTCCTACAATGCAATTCCTTTCTCTTACTTGACATTATTTACATGGCTTTCTAGTCTTGGAAATAAGTGGCGCTATTGTGGATATTTATAGCTTGGAATATTAGTTCTTAATTTACCACGTATTACTATGATGGTTTAATCGTAGTGGTTCTTATTTCCAAGTTGTCGGCATGCACGATAATATTTTTGAATCTATTACAAGGTTTATGAGATCTTCGCCACTTTAATAACGACATTATCTTCACACAAGTGGCAACTAATGTGGCGAGTGTTGAAATAGTTTTTAAAGTTTTTATCTCTAAGACTAAAACTTTCCTTTTTCGGGTTTCGGCTTTTCATAAAGCATAACCCTTGCTATCATTTCCAAAATCCCGGTACCGAAATCCCGACAAGCTTTATCCTTTAAATAATCAACGGCAAAAAAAAAACAAAAAACAAAAGTGTTTTAAAAGTCTCGACGCACATTCTGTAAAGTTATTTTTAATCACGGTAATTTAAACCCTAGAGGAGTTGATTAACTATTTTTAAACCTTTCGGGATTTGGGTCTACTCAAAACCATATGTTTTCCATACATATTGAATCATGAAATCCCGATCCCCAATTTCCCGAAAGAATGGAAGTTGGTTTTTAATCCTGATTAATTAATTTACTAATACGAAAGTTAAGGCCTAACCTAATCTCATCGTGATTTCGCAATTTCGGGAATCGAGGTTTAACGATGACATACCTCATGTATCCACGATCCCCGATACCCCGAAACGTGAAGTCTCAAACCATAATCAACGTTTAAACTGAACTAACTTTGTTTTAAAAACATGATTAACGGTAATTAAACTTCTTAGGTAGTTTCTTATTTTCGGTACCGTTGAATGAAATCTTTCGAATTTTGAATCTGGGATTGCCAAAATATGGCCACATTAATAACGGATAACTGATGATTTATGTGACACTAATGCATATCTCAGAAATATTCACTGCATTTAAGGTATTAAGTTCTTGTCAGTTGCGTTAGTACCTTCATCATTAAATGAGTTAAAAGAGAATTAAAGGTCTGTGTTTCACAATTTATCCTGGTTCATGCTATCAGGTGTAAGACGCATTCAACTAAAATCATACATCTCTCTTCAGTGACAAGTTTTCATTCTGATACGAAAATCATGGCACCAAAGAAAGCACCTAAGAAGAGTGAAGATACAAATGAGATTTGAAGTCCAGAGGCAGATATCATATCTGACACAACACCACATGCTATCGACTCGATCAAATCCTGGAGACAAATCTATGAAATTCTGGACTATGAAATCAAAAATTCCCCAAATGATTCCAAGAATCACCTTCGGGACATAGCCGAATCCGAGCTTCACAAGATTGCAGCACGTCCACGGCTCGTGGTGTACAATGAGATGGTCAGTTGGGCTCTAGAGAAGGTTGATATTCCGACAAGAAGTATTCTGAACGATCAGTCAGTCGTTATCGACTCATTCAGACCTGAACATATCCAAGTAATGTACAAACTCTCACCCAATCCTAAATATATTTACAATGCTGAGTTTATAGCTGAATTTCAAAGGAAGGAATGTACTGAGGCAGACCAAACTTATCCCAATTTAATCAAAGGATGGTGGATATGTCCATCGAAATATAGGGCCGATACTCACGGAAATTAAGCCACCACATCTTTGAATGAATATATGGTTTATGTAGCCATGATGTTGTGCAGACTCTTTGGAAAAAAGAATCCCTGTCATTTTCCCACAGATTGGGTACCCGTTTTAGAGGAGGCATCATAAGGATATAGTTTCAACTGGAGCAAGATTTTATCCGATAACCTGGCCAAAGAGGTTTCAAATTACAAAGCCACAAAATCCCAAGGTCAACCAGTGGCCTTTTACATGTCGACATACATAATGGACGCCATTTGTTTTTTGACTCCATTCCCTCTGATGAATTGGAATTGGAACATAACCTGCCCCGACCCATTCACGAGTATCATTCAGAGATGTGAGAAGAAAACACAATAAATTCATTTTACGAAATTTGTCATTTCGTAATAATACCAATGCATAAAATGATTTATGGATGTGATCCTCCTCGCATCTCTGAGACAGTATCAGAAAACCTCAGGGCAATAGCCGACTGGTTCATCGAAGAAAGTTTCTCCTACATCAGGGTTTATGGGTGCTCAGTCCCTCCTCACGCACTTCCAAAATTTCTCCCAGACAGACTAGTATTGAGAGAGGTAGCACACCAAATAGTGAAAGGTGGTATCGGAATAGAGCTAAAGGCGGCTCAAAAGAAATCCTGGCCAATATTCCCTATGCATATCAGGAAATTTTCATTACTAAACTTGGGCCATTCCAAGGTGGAAGCAAAAGCGCTTGAAGAAATCAAAATGGTAAATATTGAGCACAAAAAGCATGACCCTTATCAACTAGTGAACAAACACCTGATACACTGCTGTATGAAAGCTTATGAACACGAAAGGTTCACTTATGATGATATGTTCAAGGAGGTCAAAACTTATGATGAAGTATTAAAAAGAGTACGATCATTACCACCCGACTTATAGACTGGTTTTATGACTTTCCAAAGCCATAGGCGAAGTTGTTTACCAAAGATATTGCACGGTCAATACACGATTCCCCCTCCAGAGTAGGAAGGACCTCCCCCAGGATTTGAATCAAATTCATAGGATAAATAAAATACAAAGGAAAGTTTGAAGGAGACTGAAATGCCTTCACTAAGAACAAAAGTTCTACAAATCGAGAACTCAGAGTTAGGGAAAGGAAAGGAGTTGGAAACATCTCCAGAAATCCCTGAGAATTTTCCCGAAAAAATAGGAGGAACGGTATCGACAAAGCTTGGAAGCCCTATTACTTCTTTGACCCCATTGCAATCTACCTATGGAAACCCCCAAGAGGGAGCTCTATATGTTAGTGATCTCGAACCTATTTCTAGAGACAAAATTCCTTCATCCGATTATTTTTTCAGTAAAAAAAGAAAGGCTATCTTGAAACAGGAAATGCATCTAAGAGGAGACACGATGATAAAAAAACATAAGATCATCGTAGATGGACAAAATCTTGAAGAAGGGGAATTCACTACAGAAATAATAGGCACAATGGGAGCTTTCGCATCAGCAAATTTACACTCTGTAAGCAATTAGAGGATTAGGTTACAACAGAAAGACCAAATGATAGCCCAACTAAAAATTCAATTAAGGGAGACTAAAAGAAGTATCAGTCTGGAAATAAACAAAGGGCTAGAACGAGCCAGAACCAGTGACATACAGGAGATTCAAATACTAAGAACAAGATTAAATGAAGAGAACATGAAGATACAGGCCATTCAAGCACATGTCCTACATCAAGAAGAAATGAATAAACAATTACAGAACAAGATGAGTTCAATCCAAAATCAAGTGGTAGAGATGGAAACTTTCCAAGCCCAGGCATTGGAAATACATGCAAAAATAGAAAAAGAGCAACACGGATTGATATCTAAGCTAGAAATTATTCAGACTTACTTTCAGGAGACACGCAAATCCTTCAACAGTATCCTCTTAAAGGAGAGGGAAGCAAAAGTAGCTAGAACCACTTTTCAAAAGGTAGTGATTATTTCAGCAAAAGAGGAGATCAGAAAGACTCAAAATTTATCTGTTTCAGAGTAGATCAAAGGGGATATAATACTCAAGGTTTAGGAGGCAAGCCTTGCCGAAAACAAGAGAATAACCAAAGAGGTTAACGATGATTTCCAAGCAATTTTCGATTTTCTAGATAAGGCTTCGTTGAACATTGGAAGAGACAACTGTCCTGGGTTATTGGGACAAATCAACATTGGAAGGCATCAATTAAATTTCAAGGAGAATCTGGATGAAATTCAAATAGAAATCTCACAGATAAAGGTAATTGATGTTACACAGATTAACAGGTGGATGGTGAAGCCGAATTTAAAGTTACAAACTATTGAGTTTACAAGAAAGATAGTTGATGACCGTCTACCAAGACTACAGAGAAAATTATTCCTATTTGAGGCGAAATATATTCCAGAGGCTCCTAGGGTGTTGGTGCAGCTCCTGGGAAAATGTATTGATTGTCTCAAAAAAGAAGGAGTTTCACCAACAAAGAAATAAAGTATTATTTTGAAAATTTCATCATCGAAATTAATCAAAGAAGATAAAGATAGAAATATAAACGGTTCAGTATTTCACATTCATGTAACCTTTAGTCTTCGGAAGTTAGTTAATCACCAACAAAAAAAGTCTGGTGATCAAGTATAGATATAATTTCACAAGACTGAGAAAAGGGCTTTTGGTTTTTTGGGGAGTCAATTGTATTAGAAGTTTTTCGATTTATAGTGATATAGATAATGCAGAAGAGATTCCGAATTCTGTCAACTTGAAGCTATGTGTTCCTTTACTCTGTTTTCAATATCTTTCAAAATCTTTCTTTTCATGTATTTCTAATGAATGATCAACTATAGTTTAACTCAAACTCCTATTGTAGTTTGAATTTATTTGATTATCTAATCATTTACAATTTTTCCTCTGTGATTGCTACCAACAGTTTCAAGACTTGTAGGTCATTTGGATGGTTATATTTTATACTTCATTAGAAATCTCGTTTTTCTCTCCTTCTTCTGTTATAATATGAGATTCTTTCATGATTAAAGCCTCATATTTTTCGGCAACGTTACTTTTGTTATTATTTTACTATTCTCAAATTATTTCAAGTACAGGAAATGACCTTTACTGTTATTGTGTTATTATTTTGAGTTCCAAAACTCCTTTTCTATTTCATCCCTCAAAACTGAAGCAACAAATCTTTAAACATTTTATAATTCAATAAAATTTTACCCCCCATGACTGTCCCAAATAATAGACAGCCTAACATAGAACCTGGCCTTCAAGATCAAACTAGCATTGCTTTGAACTTATTTAATACTGTCCTGCAAACAACAACTACCCGGGTCGAATTGGAATTCTCATGGGCAGTTATCGAGAGAGATATCAACATCCAAGAACAATGGGAAGCTAGACAGAGACAGCTGAGAAACCAACTCTGATTTACCCTTCACAATTGAGTCTTACCCCTTAATTCTCTTTATCTTTTCAGATGCCTTGATGATATACTTTAGAGACTTAAAGTATAAACTCAGGAACAACATATTTTTGGCGTTGTTGCTGGGGACCGAAGAAACGAAACTTTTCCTTGGGAAGAACGACATTGACACTTTCTTTCTTTGATAGTGAACAAAGATAGAAAAACCTTCTAAGGCTACCTTCATTTTTCACTTGGCAACTCCATGATAAGTAAACTGGATTTTAGCCGAAAGAACACCAGAAAGAACCCAGCCGACAAGCAGACCTCGCCAGTCTCTGATCCAGAAAATATTTTAAAATCACGAAGATCCCTTAGACAAATCATTTCACCCATACATACTATTTGTCAGCCTGATTTTATGCAATTGAACATTAAGGAAACACTTGAGAGATCCGTCTTGCTTCCCCCTTCTAACAATACGTTCTCTTTTCCTGAAGTATATACCCCAAACTTCTGTGAGCCTTCTCCTCACACACTCCGAGCTTCAGCCTCAAATCCATCAATGGATGCACACGGAGGTGCAGGAGCTGGGGGCGGTGCCCCAGGAGGACCATCATGCGGCCAAGCACCGCTTCCTGGAATATTTGCTAAGGTAGCTGCCATATATGCCCCCCTTGTCCTCCTAGTTCCCCTACACAACCTTCCCGAAAATTATATGAAAATCCTTCCCAAATTTACAGGGGAAGGAGATTTAACCGCTCAAGAACACATAAATTTATTTGACCAATTTGCCGACATCCTTGGAATCGAACACTAAGATGTCTATTCTAGACTCCTTGTTCAGACTTTCGAAGGACATGTGAGGACTTGGTTCTGAGCCTTAGTAGCAGGATCTCTAAGATCTTACGAAGAACTTGAAAATGCTTTTATTAGAAAATGGGGGGAAAGGAGAGACCACCTCTATTACCTAACTGAATTTGGAGCCCTTAGAAAGAAAAACTCAGAATCAGTTCTCGAGTTCACGCAAAGGTTTAACAAGTTGTATAATAAAATCCCGGTCGAGGTCAAACCTTCTCAACCTACATAAAAGGTGACTTTTGCTGGAGCCTTTGATCCTGATTTCGCTCTATTATTGAGAGAAAGGAGATCAACAGATCTCACGAAAATGCAAGATGATGCCCTAGAAATCGAATCGAACATGATGGCATAAGGGAAATTAAAAGCAAAAATAGAAACCGGGAACAAAGAAAGTAGGAAATTCAAAGAACAAGGCGGATCCTCAGGATCGGGGAAATCCTCGGGAGATAAAATAGATGAGATGGCTAAGGTAATTAGAGAACTGTCAAAAACGATCTCAAAAATGGAACTAGATAAATAAAAAAGGGATACTTTTACTAGCAAGGATTTTAGAAGGAATCTTGATCCTTAGGCCCCACATAAAACAATTAAGAATGAGGATAAAAAAATCCCAACCCCCTTCAAAAGTGAAAAATTCATTGGAGAGGAAGACCTAGAAGATTTTGAAGAGTTAGATGAGGATATAAATAATCTTGGCGATGATAGTAAATCACCCTATTTATCAAGACAAGATTACGAAAAATCCTTAAATAAAGAAATTAGATCAGAAGACGATGTTAGCAACGATACTTATGAAGATTTGACCTATCAGGGTATCGCAGATGATATTATAGCCGAACTACACGAGAAATACAATTTAAGACCTAGGAACAAGAGTCTTCCAACCACCCCAACAAAAAAGATCTTTCCTAGGGGCGAAACTGATGAAGCAACTCCAAAGGTTGCTGAGAAACAGACTGCAAAAACCCACACCGTTGACACGCAACCTGTTAAGTCAAAGTCAATAGGAACATCTGCCATGAAAACATAGGTCCCTGTGAGTGAAACCAAATCCGCACCACAAAGAAAAGATGAAAAGAAAGGAATGGAGGCCCCAAACATAGAGAGCGACAAGGCCCTGGGAAATTTTAGTCTAGAAAATGAAAAAAAAAAAAATCAAAATCCCTATCCCACTTGTTGAATTGGCTAAAAATCCCATATATAGAAAACAAATTTCCAAGATTATTAGCTTTTCAGAAGACGAAATCCAAGTCGATGTCATCAACTTAGAAGATGACAAGCCGAACATAGTTTTTGGTCCACATTTCGAAGGTGTGAAAGACACTGTTGCCCCCTTCTATATCACGTTAGCCTTGTTCGACCACCTACTCCATAATTGCATGCTAGATTCTGGAGCATCCCACAATGTGATTCCTAAATCCATTATGGTTAAATTAGGTCTCGAAATCACTAGGCCTTATGGAGATTTATATTCATTTGATTGAAGAAAAGTCAAATGCATAGGCATGATTAAAGACTTGGTGGTAAATCTGGCACAAATACCCGCAAAAAGCATTCATATGGACGTAGTGGTCGCCGATATCCCTCCGAAATATGGTATGCTGTTATCTAGGTCATGGGGTGCCAAGCTTGGAGGATCTCTCCAGCTTGACATGACATATGCTACGATTCCAGTTTTTGGAGGACATTACACGCGTCTATACAGAGAAACTAGGTTGGCATTCACGGTAGGTGATCCACATAACCCAAATAACCACCCTGTATATATTGTTGATCAAGATTTAGGTAATTGTATTTTATTCATTGATGATGATGTTGAGGTAGGTATAGACGAAAGTTGTACAGAAGAAAAAACAGAAAAAGAAAAAATTAAAAAAAATGTATATAGCTCTGGTGTGTGGAAGATATTTTTTGACGATGCTTCATCCTACTTTGGAGCTGGAGCTGGGGAACTCCTTGTGGCTCCCGATAATCAATTTGTAATTCCCTTCTCCTACAGACTACAGTGGAATTAGGACCACACTAATAATGTATGCAAGTATGAAGCCTTAGTGTTAGGGCTAGAAGCCGCTAGGAGAATGAAAATAAAAAACCTCGAAGCCTTTGGTGACACCGATCTAATCATAAAATAGGTAAACCGACAGTACCAGGCCAAATATCCTAGGTTGAGGTCCTATAGGAATTGCATCTGAGATTTGATCGACAATTTCTTTTCCTCTGTCAAGGTTCATTTCATTCCAAGAACTGAAAACCAACAGGCTGATGCGTTAGCCAAAGCAGCCTCAACATTCACACCTCCCACTGTGTTTAAACTAAAGTACCACATACAAATGAGGCACCGACCTTCTATACCGAATAACATACATCATTGGCAAGTCTTTGAGGATGATGAACAACTTCGCAAATTTTTAGAATCAATAGACAAGTTTTCCGAAACGCACACTGACCAAGAAAACCAAAATGATCCTATTTGGATCATGCAGGAAGGGGAGGATCCTCAAGAATTCCACGATAAAATCGCGAATCACTGAATGCTCATTCTTAAAAATAACCAGATCCCCAAGGGCCTCATTCCCTTGGAAAGAGTATTCAATCAGGATGATATCCCTTTAAGATCCACTCTATAGCCTCAACCTGAAGAGGTTGAGGATTGTGACATAGGTACTAAAGAAAAACCCCGGTTGGTGAAACTATCCAAATATCTGTCCCCAGAAACCAAAAGTAAATATGCAGAGTTGCTTAGAAAGTACAAGGATGTTTTCACTTGGTCATATGAAGAGATGAGAACCTATGACACCACTGTGGTTGAACATAAGATACCCCTGAAGCCTGGTGTCAAACCCTTTAGAAAAAAACTCAGACAAATCAATCCTATTTTATTGCCCGTGGTCGAAAGGGAAGTCAAAAAGCTCTTGGATGAAAAAATAATCATACCACTGAGATACTCCGATTGGGTAGAAAACCTGGTCCCGGTTAGAAAGAAAAATGGGGAAATTAGACTGTGTGTTGATTTTAGAAATCTAAATAAGTCCTCCCTCAAAGACAATTACCCCCTACCCAAAATGGATCACATTTTAGAAAAAGTAGTTGGGGCAAATAGGATGTCGATGATCGACGGGTTTTCCAGGTACAATCAAATTGCCGTCAACGAACACGATAAAGAAAAAACAACCTTCACCACCCCTTGGGGTACATTTATGTATGACAAGATGCCTTTTGGTTTAATGAATGCAGGTGCTACTTTCCAACATGCTATGGATATTGCTTTCATTGGCAAAAGGGACAAATTTGTGGTTATCTATCTTGATGATCTAACCATTTTTTCTAAATCTGATGAAGATCATCTGACACATCTCAAGCAGACATTTGAGAAATGCCGCAGGTTTGGTTTGTCTTTAAAACCCAAAAAGTCTCACTTTGCTATGCAAGAAGGTAAACTCTTGGGCCATATTGTGTCTCGAGATGGAATTAAAATTGATCCTAAAAGATTTGAAGCTATAGACACAATAAATATCCCTAGGAATGTAAAAGAAATTCAGTCATTCTTAGGAAAAATAATTTTTTTGAGGAGATTTATCCCAAACTTTGTTGAAATCGTGAAGTTGATCACAGATATGCTAAAGAAAAACAATGAAGTGAAATGGACAGTAGAAGCCAAAGCATCGTTTGCATGCATCAAGAAGGTTATAAGCGAGGCACCCGTACTGGCAAGCCCTAATTACCTAAAGGATTTTCTTATTTTCTCATTCGCCTCCAAACACACACTTTCCGCGGTACTCCTCCAAAAAAATGAAGAAGGTTTCGAGCAACCGATAGCCTTTTTTAGCAAAAGTCTTAGAGACGCTGAACTCAAATATGATATAATGGAAAAACAAGCATATGCTATGGTGAAGGCGTTAAAGGCTTTCAGAACCTACGTGTTTCATTCCAAGGTAATTGTGTACGTACCCACTAGCTCCGTAAAAGACATTTTGGTTCAGTTCGACAGTGATGGAAAAAGAGGACGGTGGCTTGCCAAAATTTAAGAATTCGACCTGGAGATAAAACCAATGAGACTAGTTAAGGGACAAGGTTTAGCTAATCTCTTAGCTGAATCAAATTTCAGAGCTCTCGGAATAAATGGCCTACAGGGAGGTGAAGAGTGTGTGGACATGAATGAGCTCAATGAACAAATAACTAAAATCAGAATCGAAGAGAAGTTTGCTTCATCAGATTGGTACAAAGACATAGTGTCCTACCTGTTGACCTTGAAGTGCCCGAGTGACTTATCCCCATCTAAAGCCAGAACGTTGAAGCTGCATGCGGTCAAGTACTGTATATCCGAAAGACAATTGTATTGGAAGGACCCACTTGGCTTCCTATTGGTTTGTTTGGTTGAATAAAAAACAGAAGGTCATAAGCCAATTTCATGAAGGAGTGTGTGGAGGACATCACGCCTGGAGGGAAACGACTTTTAAGATCCTGAGGGTAGGATATTATTGGCCTAAACTTTTCTCAGACATCAACGCCAAGGTCCAAGCTTGCAACCCTTGCCAATTGTTCGCAGGCAAGCATAAACTCCCAGTGATGCCGTTGGTTCCGGTCAAAACGGAAGCCCCTTTTCAACAATGGGGATTAGATTTCATAGGTGAAATTAATACTCATTCTAGCACTCAACATAAATGGATCCTGACTGCTACAAATTACTTCACCAAATGGGTGGAGGCTATTCCAACTAGAAGGGCTATGGATTCGGTGGTAATAGATTTCTTAGAAGAGAACATTTTGTCTAGATTCGGCTGCCCCTGAAAGATAGTCACAGATAATGCCCAAGCCTTTAAATTTATGTCTATGGTCAGTTTTTGCCAAAAGTAAAATATCGTGCTTGGTCATTCCACGACATATTACCCCCAGGGAAATGGGTTGGCCAAGTCTTTAAACAAGAGCCTAATCAATATAATTAAGAAAGTGTTGAGCGAAAACAAGAAATGTTGGCATGTGCATTTGAAATACGCTTTGTGGGCAAATCAGATAGTTACGAAAAAGTCTATCGACACTTCTCCTTTCCAAATGGTGTATGGGACCAACGTAGTATTACCTATAAATCTAGCGCTTCCCATAATGAAACTTTGGCAAGATAAGAAAGAAGAACCAAATCATGTCACAATAAGAATAAACCAGCTGATTGAAGTCCAACAACATAGCGCTGAAGTGGACGAAAGGTTGCAGAAATACCAGGACAACATGAAGGCGCTATTCGATCGTAAGGCCAAAGACAGAGACAATTGAGAAACCGACTCTGATTTACCCTTCACAATTGATTCTTACCCCTTAATTCTCTTTATCTTTTCGGATGCCTTGACGGTATACTTTAGAGCCTTAAAGTATAAACTCAGGAACAACAGTGGGGAAAATAAATGTGATGGGAAGTGGTGATGTGATGTCACAACAGATTAAAAGTGGTTAAGTATGGAGGTGCATAATGAGGAATGAAAAGTGAATTATGTAGGATGCGTGACTATGGGTCTGGGGGTCTGCATTCATACGGGGATGAAAACATAAAAGTGAAAGGGCCTCGTATCCAAAGTAAGAAAATTTACTAATTATGGGAGAGGGTGATTTTGTAGGTCGCAGAAATAAGAGATACATTTTACAGAATGTAGGATTGTGGGTCAACGAGCATGCGGGTTTGAAGGCATGGAAAAAAGGTGAATGGGATAATCAGTTGTCCCACATTTTCATTTCAAGAAAATGGCTAAGTATGAAAAGGTTAAAAAGTGCATTTTAGAGGACAAGAAGGTAAGAGGTGAAATTTGTGGGTAGCAGGATTGCGGGTATGTGGACCTAAGGGCATGTGGGTCTGATACATGTTGTACTCTTGCATCACTCGAAAAATGACTAAGTGTTGGAAAATTTGAAAGAAGAGGAAAAAGGCTAAGTAATAATACACGGGTTTGTGGGTGTGAAAATCTGAGAATTGGATGGTAGTATGACCCACAACTCACATTTTAAAAGGAGAAAGAGACCAAGTAAGGAGATTCAAGAAGAAAAGAAAAAGCAAAGGAAACAATATTAATGATAAGTATATATGTACAAATATTAATCAAGAATGTGGATCAACAAGATTCAATTGGTTTTCCATTATACAAATATATGATAAATGAATTTGTTGGATGTAATTGCATGATGATTTTTAATCCAATGTATTTCATGTTAAAAATAAAAATAGTGATTAAATATTCTCTAAAATACATTTTAACTAAAAACATTCACATAGTTCAAACCAAAAATTCATTTACAATTATATTGAATTGCAAAAACCTACATGTTAATGAATGAGCATCAACATAAGTACAACCCTCGTTTTAGGGCCACAAACATTTCCAAAATTTTGAATATGTCAAATTCTATGGTTTCTATATGGTGGTTTTATTAGAAGGAACCCTGGTGGATTTATTTGAAGGAGCATGCATTGAAATCTATTATTTAGTGCAAGGTAGCTATATTATTGTACCTTTTATGAGACTTTTTGTTTGTTTTCCCTTCGTGCATGAAATTCAACATAACAACTTGTGATGGTACTTTCCAGCTACTAGTCATTAGCTTTAATTTGATGGAGTCATACCATTATCACATATTGGAGAATGTATAGCTTAATATCAATACTTTCAAGGTCATGTCATGTTGTTGCCCTATTTTCTCCAAGGATGCTCTAATGTTTTGTTGGTTGTCGAGTATACTTGTGTCATACCTTTATCATGGTATACATATGCCTATTCATTTCCATTCTTTGCATAATTCTAGAAATATGTATAAGTTAATGAGGAATATATGAATGCCATGTTGACATGCCATATGCAAGTGTACAATTTGATCACCAGTCTAGGTCATGATTGTTAGCTTAGTTAATTCTTGTTGCATTGAGAAACAAAGCAAACTCTATAATCCATGTGAGAAATATGAAAGCTACAATAAAGAGCAACGAGATAGGATGCCACTATGAGGCATGTCCTACACAAGTCCTCAAACTACTTATCTAACTGACCCTATTGGAGAAATATTACTACTCCAACCTAGTTCTCTTGTATCAACTTATCCCTTAGGTGAATCATCATTTAAATCCCTTCCCATGATATCATCCAAATGATGATTAAGAAAAAGTATTGACCAATGGATTTAGCCCATCATTAACCCTTTTTTGTTGTAGTTTTATGCTTCATAATGTAGCAAGAAGTGTTGATCCATTTTGAGTTCACTTGAACCACATACTTAGCAAGTCTTCTAATATCACTCTTTTTTGGTCTCCTCCATGAGGTTGTTAAATATAAGAACTCACAATAGCCTTCTTAAAGTGTTCCTAAATTAAGTGGTGATTTAGAGTCTATGGAATAACGAGGTTAAGTAGACAAAAACAATGTTGATTAGGCCATGGATGGACACCTTATTTTAAAAGAGTGGAGGACAAATCGACACGATGGTGGAAATCTCAAAGAAAATTGTCCCACAAATGAAATGAAAAATGTTTGTGGGGTTAATGTAGAGGGAAAAATAAACCCTAATGGTGCATCCAGAGAGGTTGACACGGTGAGCAATATTGTTGAAGTTGAAAATGTAGTAGTTAAATCACTAAGGGAGGATGATAGCTCTGATGCCAAGGCCATATCTATTTACCAAGACATAATGGATAAGGGAAGGGAATGTAGTGGAAATGATGTTAAAACACCTTGGAACAAAAGGAGAAAGGAATAACATAGCTACACCTATGGATTGACCATCATTTTTCTAGACCCAACACCAAAGGTGAAAAGTTTGGCTTTATGGAAAGAAATTAAAGCTCTTGGAATAAACGTTGATGACGTACAACGAAACAAATTTGGGAAAATAAACACCATTTAGGGTCTAGGAATCAATATGGGAAGGAGGAGTCAAACAATATATGAATAAAATCATAAGCCTTAAGGAAAACAAAAGGCCATTTAAACCCTAGAAATATTTTTCAAAAGTACCGATCTAAAAAACCATCACTTAAAAAACATATAAAATAGATGGAAGAATATCATTCTTGAAAAGAGAGATGGACATCATAAGGGGGAGAGATCAGATAGGACACGATGGTGATTGAGTAAATGAAGGAATTATTGATTAGGGGAAAAGAACCAAAATCAAGATCAAAGAACAAGTCAAAAATACCAAAACTTATGCAAAGATAATAGACACTCAACAAAGGTAGTAGGGGCAAGTGATTTTTTTACACCCAAGGAACTGAGGTTTCCCACCTTGAAATAACATGAGTGAAAAAAGTAGGGTCAAGAACATCATAATCAAAGTGGTGAAGGAAAAAAACAAGGATGACGAGACAATAAGGACATCAATAGGCTTCTTAAGATATACGATGAGGTGGGCAGGCCCAATACATGCATCAAACAAGGTGAGAAAATGACAGAGCCTAAAAGGTAGAGAAAGAACATTGAATGTCACACTTTAGCATAAAAAATAAGATAGAGCTCAAATCCTACAAGAAATAAGGAGTTTGAAGGGATACAATTGATTCATTGATGAAGATCTCACGCCCATACAACAAGAGGAAAGAAAGAAAGAGTGGGCCTTAGTGAAGGGAGCAAGGAACCAATACAAATGAGTTGTCATTTTGAATGACATAGACAAGATTACAGAGTTTAGAGGCACACCAAAAATAGGGGGATGCGACCCATGTGACCCTTGATACTAATAGGGGAATTTAATGGGAAAAGAAGGGGAAACTTTAAATGACGAGTTTTATAGAAAACACACACCTCTTATGGTTTATTGAGGGCATTTACAAAAGGGAATCAACCTATGGTAGTGAGGAAGTCACACACTTTGGTGAAGAGATTCAAAACTCGCACAACATTCATGACATCACTATAATAATAATAATAATCTATTTTTAAGGTCATGACTTAGCTAGGCATCAAATTAATGCATGTAATTGCCTTAAGTAGTACAAAGAGTAAAGGGAGGCCATATGTCACACACATAATGATCAAAATATAGTGGATTACATAATAATTTTAGTAAACATAATATATAAGATAACTATTTTTGCAATCCACAATTTCCATTAGGAGATGTCATCATGCCATGATCTGTAATTCACAAAGTTGAAAGAAAGGATGCTAGGGAGACAATGCATACACAATTATCATAAAAGAAATAATTGTTACAACAAAAAAAGTAAGACACTTTTGAACAAAAATGTAAATGATCACCTCCCAATTGGAATTCATGAACATAACCAAAAAATAATGGATCTATGTAGGGATGTAAGAGAGGCAACCCAACTAACACTGGAAAGTTTCAAGGTCAAGAAACAACGAATCAAATAATTTTCCAATGAACATTTGTTAAGAGTGTAACAATGGAAAGGAACATAAGAGACATTTAAAAAAGAGGAATCTCATTATATATATGTTTATTATGAAGTAACAAAAAGGTAGATTGTGAAGTTAAGACAATAAGAAATGTTGAAGATTGTGAAGGAAAACCCAATTGGCCTATTGGAGGGAATCACGGACACAAAAGCAAGTGGTAGCCAATAATGTCACTTTGACCCAACAATTATCTCAAGAGAGAAATATGTGTGAAAAAACAATCTTTTCACGGAAGAGGTTGTGCATGATGGTATTAAAATAATGGCATCAAAATAAGCAAAAAACATTGAAAACGATAAGAAAAATGGAAAAGGATTCTCTCACCCAACACATTGCAGAGATAAATACGCACCATACAAACCTAATAAACCAAGTAAAACAAGTGGATGACTACCCTATGAAGAAGAGGGTGAGATTATTTACATGACATTGATGAATTGAATCTAGTCTAACACAATTCACTTCCTCCTGATATGAACTTTGGTTTATAATGCTTTGAAATAATAATTCTATACATTTGGTATATTCATGTAAGTGTATATAAGAACAATAATTCTTGTAGTCCTCATCAACTACTCCACTAAGTCAAGTTGTTTTCTAGTATGAAATATTATTTAGTTCCCTTCACAAGTTTACAATGTGATTTTAGTTTTCAACCAAAATTCTTCTGAAATAGGAACTCTAGAGGTACAAGTCAAGGATTCATGGTATGGATTTTGAAAAGAAGAACACTAGAGGTACATGGCCCCTAAGATACTCAATCTAAAAAGAAGAGTAATGGGATGGATTTGTCAAGGTTGTGGAGTTTGAGCACGAAGGCAATTAAATAATAAGAAAGAGATGATGTATTTATACATGTTTATATGGTTAAACACTTTATTTGATATGGCTATTTCCTAAATTGTATAAATTTGTACACTGCATTATTAATGTCCAAATTTAAGAGATGATATATTTATATAAGTTTAGATATTTACAAGATTTGTTTGGTATGACCATTTTCTAAAGTGTACAATGCATTATGATTATCCAAATTAAAAAAACTGAGTTAGATATGAGTTATTTTAGATAATTGTTTGATGTTTTTTGGACCTTTTTTTTGCATTATAAGAATGGAGTTGTCTGATGTTTTTTTGTTTATTCAGTTTAATTTAGACAATCCAAGTGTCATAAGAGATGGTGATCCAGACATAATTGCAAGAATTCAAAACAAAAATTCACATACTAGAAAGTGTTCATCCCTGTTGTTAGCACTCTGTAAATTCTGTTCGACTGAATAGACAAACGACAGAGGTAACTGTTTCAACCGACTTTAGAGCTGAGGCACTAGCCTACTTAACTCAGAGAGGGCTCTCTCATGTCACTTGATATATCTATGGAAATCAATAGTTATAGAGTTCCAATCATGAATCACTGACAGATTCACTTACAGGTACGTTGGTTTACCACGCTTGGCTAATCCATTTCAAATGATTAACATTCGAGTTTGTTGCATGGCGACGTTCAATCGACATCATATGGTTGTGAAGTACCGAACGAGTGAAACGAGGTGATTCTAACCAACCGTCGCCTGTCCCACGAGTGGTCAATTTGACGTATTGAAACATGTGACATAGGGGCTTTGACGAAAGTGGTTTCAGACAAACTGCCTTTCACCCCGTTGTATCTTTGGAGGCGTCACACATCCATTTTAAAAATCGTAATGGTTTTCCCTGGTCCGCCCTTATATGATTAAGTCTCGTGCAAGTTCACCGCCCGATATGGACACCAACCGTTGATCTGGGATGATTTGCAATCAATGGTCTGTCGAGTTATGCCTTTTGCGCCTCCGCTATATTTGTTCATACACCGCCATATATGTCCTGGTCCTCTAAATAATCAATTATTCAAACTATTAGGCTTTCACGACGATGTAGCTCTTGCTAAATTCTCGAGACTCGGATCTTGTCTGAAAATTGTTATGGTGATAACATAGGCTCCAACTGGAGATGCTATCCTCCCTGTGAGGTAACAAAGAACTTGTAGACTCGGTGCCTGATCCATTGGGTTGATCCAAAAACATGTGCATGTACCCTACTCCTACCATATCACTAGTTTCTGCTGAAGTCCAAACTCTGCATGCCGTTCTCAACTGGATACTAAACACTGAATATATTGATGAAACTGACTGTACACAATACTGGAAATATAAATTGAAGAATTCTTGTATGGAAATCTTATTCGTACATTCCTACCTACCCTAAAATGATGAAATGAACACTCAATCAAGTGATGCTAAAGTGCTAATGCAACCAATCAAGCAATTGGCTTCCTGATTTTTCTCCGCTCACATCTTTCTTAAGAAGGCAGACGAATGTAGAAGATGGTAGCTGAAAACAAAATTTGAATTCAAAATATTAGTTTATGAATGAAACAAACTCCTCCTTTACTGATGACTATAATAAGATGGCCACCGGATCTTGAAAACCATGAAAAAACATTTCTTCTTGGTGAGCAAAAACAAAAATGCAAGACTCTTTCGTAAGTGTTTGTTGTTCTTGCTTTATTTCTTCTGTTTTGAGAACATTTTCAAATGAAATGGCAACAATGGGTTTGTCTACTTCTCCATGCATCTCAAGAAAAACATTCACACATTCTTCAAATATGACAACCATATTATGTGCATCAAGGCTATCCTTTTGTTCATCAAACATTTCTGATTCGGTTTCATTAAACTTCTGGAAATTTGTTCAAGGGCTGCCATTTTGACTTTAAAATGAATTAATAGAAATAAGTTCTTGTTCATAATATTCTTGCAAATGTGAAAAGATGGCATCATGAATTAATTCACAGTCTAGAGTCCTCATGGATGTATTTTCAAAATCTTTGCCTGTGGCTATGCTGTTTAGAAATTGGACTAGTACGTCATTCTCAAGGGAAGAAAAGCAACCTTGAAATACCTTGTCTTGCTGGTAATATTGTTGAACATCTGCATTAGTTATGGGAGAAAGGAAAAGACCTTTGATAAAAATATCTTGATCAACTTCTTCTTTAATCTGATGATTAAGCATAGATTGGAATTCTGAATCAAAATACCCTTCCAAGTAATGATCGTGCAATGCATGGGAGTGTAGTTGGTGTTCTTTAATGATGACAACCTTTTTCACGTAAAACAATGCTACTGTGAATATAGTCACAATTCCTTAATTTTTTTTCTGAAATTTCATGATTTTCTCTTAACCATTCAAAGGAAGAAAAACATAAGGGGAGCGAGTTTTTATTTGTAAGCCTGTTGCTTTCTTCGCCTTCGACTTCATGCTTGGATATTTTTTGATTTGAAATGCTATTTCGTTTCAACAGTTCGAATGAGAAAAAACATAGTGGCAAGGTTTTGTGACCTGACTCACAACCTTCTTCATTTTTTCCAGTATCATCATAGGTACATTTTCCCATCTCTATGGGTTTTTGAACATGCTCACCTTCCTCTTTGTCTTCGTCCAACAACTGTATTTCTGAATTTACAAGGTTTTCCTTAAAACAAAGAATAGGGTCATCAAGTGTCTGAGAAGAGTACTCCAATATCTTGTCAACCCGTTTCGTTGGTTTGGAGTGACTTTGAATCAACACAAATTCATTTGCCTCAACAATAATCTGAGAATTCTCTTTCAACAATTTGAATGTAGTAAAGCACAATTGTAGAGAATTCTCTTCAACTGATCTAATACTTTGCTCCTCACTGTACTGCTTAAAAATAAAGTCTTCAGAATCACGATTGTCTTCACACTTGTCATATACAGGCAGATCATTGACATATGCAAGGTCATCTAACAAGAAAAAACTTGGAACGTCAACCTGTTCTTCGACAAACTGATTTGTACACTCATCCTCTTGATTATCTATAAATGAATACATGAAACAATAAGCCCCTTGCTTATCATGGGATGGATCATAAACTAAATCAACACATTCTCTTTCAACAAGTGGGACATAATTTTTTTCAACATCCTTGGTATTGGGAAATTCAAGAGGGCCTATGATATGGTCAACTATATGTTCAAGGTTCCAATCAACCATTTTCTGTTCATATTCTCTTTTATTTTATTTAACATCCAACTCCCCATTTTGGATTTGTTTACATGCTTGGATGTTGTGCTGAATATCCTGAGCATCATCAAACATTTGTTGTAAGGACTTAGGTCTTCTTTCCATCAGGAGGAAAGACAAGTCTAGATGAAGAGTAGTTGCATAATGGAGCATGGCGATAGCTTCAGTGGGTTGAATTCCTTTGGACAAATTGTAATAGATGCTGGAAAACCTCCTACTGAATATATAAATAGTTTCATTGCTCTTCTTTTTTAAGGCATAAAACTCTATAAGTTGTAGATCCAAAGATTTCTTCCTATCCCAAAACTTTAAAAAGACATCTTTCAACTCCTCCCATGAGCTAATTGTCTCTGGCTGCAAACGTTTAAACCAACCTTTGGTGTCTCATTTCAAGGATTGAGAGAAGGCCCTCATACAAGCATCACCATGGTCAATCTCAAACAAATCTATAAAATGCTCAAACCCTTGGATGTGTTTTTCAGTTGAGATGGTATCAGGTTCCCCATCAAACATAGGCAGGTACTCATAGTGTTTTGGAGGAAAATCATGTAGGATGTGGGGTATCTTTAAGGGTATGTATCTATGTAATTTTTCTTTATACCTATTGATCACATATACATATTAAGATGGGGTAAAGTGTAAATTGAAGATATTTTATTGAATTTCATATATTTTAAAATTAATATTCTTATCTTACAATATAGTATATTATATTATATAATTTTTTTTATAATGGATTTGTTTGGAATTGGGATGAAGATTTAAAACACTTTTAAGAAACAATATGCAGTGAATGAGGTAGATGACAAGTTTTTGTATATTTTTTAAAGAATTTATGAAGTTTTTGAGATCAAAATCCTATTAAAGATGGAGGTTTTGGGTCATTAATGAAACCCCACAAGGGTATTTCCCCTCGGAAAGATTTCCAAAGGAATTGTTCATTAACTTTGTAAAGGACATTGTTCATTCACCCCATAAGAGGAATTAGGGACTAAGGATGGCATGGTTGGAGGATTTCAATGCAGGTGTTATCACCATAACAATTTTCAGACAAGATCCGAGTCTCTGGAATTTAACAAGAGCTACATCGTCGCAGAATCCTGATAGTTTGAAGAATTGATGGTTTAGAGGACCAGGACATATCTGGCGGCGTATGGGAAAATATAGCGGAGGCACAAAAGGCATAACTCGACAGACCATCGATTGTAAATCAGCCCAAATCAACGACTGGTGGCCATATCAGGTGGTGTACTTGCACGAGACTTAATCATATAAGGGCGGACCAGGGTAAACCATTATGGTTTTTAAAATGGACGAGTGGAACCTTTAGAGATACATCGGGGTGAAAGGCGGTTTACCTGAAACCACTTTTGTCAAAGCCTCGATGTCACATGTTTCAATACGTCAAATAAACCACTCGTGGGATAGGCAACGATTGGTCAGAGTCACCCCGTTTCACTCGTTCAGTACTTCACAACCGTATGATGTTGGGTGAACACTGCCATGCAACAAACTCGAATGCTAATCATTTGAAATGGATTAGCCAAGCGTGGTAAATGATTGGAACTCTATAAATATCGATTCTCAAGTATGGAGGCATCATCTCATCCATAAAAGAATTAATCTCCAATTTGATCGAATCTCTGATTTCTATAGGAACATTTCGGTGTCCACGAATTTGGGATACATGGACAAAGCTATATCCAGTGAAACCGGTCATTCAGGAAACATAGTAGATTTACCTACGAGTCAGAAGGAAAGGGTAATTTCACGTATATTAGCGACTAAATTCCACACAGAACTTGCTACAGACTCAGGATTGGAAGTCAGGCTAAATCCCATTATGAGGGATCTAGTCATCAACATGCGAGCTGTAAAAAAGAAACGAAGCAAATGACAGAAGAAAGAAACCATAGCTGAAACGGTTGAAAGTGTTGGAGAGAATCAACTGACCTGGTTGGATACTCTAAAGGAGGAGATCGCTAAGCTAAAATAAACTCTCAAGTGGAGACAAGTACATCCCAACAAGTTTTGTACAGATGGCGCCTAGATATGATGAACCTGTTCCTATCGGATCCTCTAAAATAGGGTAACAATTACTATAAATCATTCCTCCTTGTAACTTATCTCTAATCTTAGAACGATGAGAAGTCTGAACATTTTGTATTCCACTAAGAAACCTTCTCTCTATATATATTATCTTGAGGATATAGAAAGTATGGAGAAAGGAGGACCCTGCCCTCTGTGCATGAATTTTTTTTCTAAATTTTGGGGCTAGAATGAATATATAAATGCATAGGCAGATATTGGATTATTTATGAAAAGATTTTAACTGACAGTGATATGAGTTTTGTTTTCCTCTCATAGTATGTATTTCCTGTAAGCATACATTTCATTTACACTTATTTCTGTCTAAATTGGAGATTTAGAGGCCCAAAATTCATTATTTGATGCTCTTGGATTAGCAACTTAGACCGTGTTTCTTTCTTCTTAACTTATTCAGAATTCATCTTTGTAATGCTCTGATGTAGTTATATGTTTATTTTTCCTCTGATGTCATGCAAAATTTTCATATATAAACTCGGACTTGTTGCCTGATTTAGCATTTTCCTCTGAATAGTTCTCAGGTTTGATAATGTATTCTATTTATTCTAGACCCCATAGCCCAAATGTTATCTTCATTTCTCTAGTTATTTTATTAAAAAACCCCAACACAAACCAAATCTATCCATTGATTGCCATAGATATATCAAGTGACATGAGAGAGCCCTCTCTGAGTTAAGTAGGCTAGTGCCTCAGCTCTAAAGCTGGTTGAAACAATTACCTCTATCGTTTGTCTATTCATCTGGACAGAATTTACAAAGTGCTAACATTCTAGCGTCGTTGTCGGGGACGAAATTAAAAAAAATTCCCTAGGAAGAATGACATGGTTAAGCTCCAAGGTCTGAGAGCAACAGACACTTAGGCACATATTGGCTGTATTCCTACTCTGGCAGCTACACACATCAAAAAGTAGTTTGAAGGTGATTCCACTGGTAGAAGAATCCAGAAATTCGAATTTCATTGGAGACTCCACTCTCAATAAAGAATCTAGCTTCCAAAACATTATTGGCAACTCTACTCAAGCTTCAAATTCAATTCAAAGACTCCACTGGAAAATGATATCCCTTGATAGAGGTATGAAAAGACATTATGGAAGAAAACAAGTACTCAAAATGGGATCTCTTCCAAAGAATTTTACTATTTTTTGTAAGTTACTTTTGTTCCTTCCTTGAGCATGCCAAGCAAGTTTTTCTTTACCTGTTGCATTTGGATGACAATCATGAAAAACTTACAATTATATATCCTCTTAAATTTGTGCATGCATATCCTCACTATATCACTGATGTTGATAAAAAATTCCCATCTGGGCCATGTGATGACCACAACCAAGTTGATAAGTCTCATGAAACCAGGGTTGATATTTCATCTCCTGCACTTGACCCAACACCCTTCAAGATTCAAGACAACTATAGACTTAGTAAAACAAATTCTTTCTCATAACATCATCTTGGGCCTGGTTGGAAGGAGGAGAGGTCTGCTTGTCCATGTTCATTGCCTCAATCATTTGATGCATTGTTTCTTCTTCCTTGTATTCCACAAGAATCAAATCCATCGAAGAGTTCATATTAAATGTTGTAGATGTATAGCCTTTGTTGATATTGATGACCATGGATTAAAGCATGATACGTTCTTCGTCTAGTGCCTAAATTTGTTTCTTTTGTTGTACCCGATTGTCCATTATAATTGCATTCTGAGAAACCTACTGATGTTCCAAATCATGAACTTTATAAGTGATGAGGAAAATGGAAGTCTTGTTCCCATTTGTGATGTCTTCATGGCATCAAAGAACCTTGCATATTTCCTGGATGTCTCTTTTACAAGTGGGTTGATGACCGATACCATCCATGTTTCTAGCATGCATGAATTGATGGTTCAAATCCCAATTTGAATTTAGAATATATCCTTCCAACCACACCAGACCACTGCTATAGAGGAAACCGATATTGTTCTTATTGGAAAGAAAGTAATCCATGGTTGAAAGGGGAAACCCACTGTTTAAATAACATTTCCAGATACCACAAGAAGCAGTAGAATTTGTTTGAACCAGGGGGAAAGAAAAATTACCAAGAATTAAACAAGTTCCAAGAGACCAAGCAATACCACAAAATCAAAACATTTGGGTTACACTGAAAGACCTGAATTCCACAAGAATTCCAACCAAAAAAAAAGCTAGAGTGGGAGCTTTCCTCAAAATATAGAGAACCCATAAATCAAATCCTCTAGGCCTTGAAGGAGTAGGCCTATAATCCCAAAACCAGACCCAAATTCAAAGCTCAATTACAACCATACTATATAAATATTGATGATGGCATACCTGATTTTGCTGAGGTGAGCTTGCCCTCCAAGGGAATTCACTATGACCTTGCCAAATAGCTTCAATACCCAATAATAATGCTTTGCCTAGTATCCTAATTACATTAGCTAAATAAGTCTCCATGGAAAAAAATCCATTGAATGCTCAATAAATCAGACATGTGTGGAGGCATGACTTGATTGAATGCCTCATCCCTCCTCCCTTTGATTCTATAACTCTTGATTGAACGTGTCTTCATCAAAGAATTGGTTGACATGTAATAAAGTTTGAAGAGATTAATCCTAGGGGATGGCATGACATTCTACCACTCCATTTTTCTTTAACATATAAACTTTCGCCAACCTGGAGGCTCCATTGGCCTTTGAATGTGTTTCCTTGTTGAGGTTCCTTAGGATGTGAATAAATTGGATTTCCTTGAATATGTACAATTCTTTCTTTATTCTTGCAATGATTCTTGCAAGCATGTTATCGGTTGGAGGTTTGTTACTATTCATGAACTGGATGATGATAGAGGAATCCCTGAAGACATTCAAAACTCTCACATTTAGGGATATTGCAGTCTTGATTCCTGAAAGGAGGGCATAAGCCTCTTCATGATTTGATTTTTCTTTGTTGTTCCTAGACCCCATTTGAAACTCAATTCTCAAATTCCTATGGGATAAAAAATGATCCTCACACACATACCACCCTTAAATCTCTCTCAATGTTAAAGTGGATATTTTACTAAATTAATATGGATTTGGGATTTAGATCTTTATAAATATCAATAAAAAAAGGATTTATTCAATGGGATTATGAAATCGTGTTATACTTCTTCTAAATATTATTATTAGCATATATCTATCTTAACTTAAATCTATTAAACACTAGGAGGAATTAAAAAATGACATATGTAAACTTCTGGTAAGATTTATTATTAAAAAGGTTTTATGCTAATTTATGTTTTTTCAAAATGTTTTTTTTTTTTTTTTACTTTTATGTTAAAAGTTGAATATCATATTTTTCTATCTTTTCTAATTGTAAAAATTTAAATGGTAAAAACTTTTATGCTTAAACTTTATTATTATGGTTGATGAATGAGCATCAACATAAGTACAACGCTCATTTATGGGGCCAAAAACATTTCCAAAAATTTGAATATGTCTAACTCTATGATTGCTAAACGGTGGTTTTATTAGAAGGAAACCATGGTGTTTTTATTGGAAGGAGCATGTGTTGAGATCTATTATTCAGTGCAAGGTAGCTATATTCTTGTACCTTTTATAAGACTTTTTGTTTGTTTTCCTTTGTACATGAAAGTCAATATGACAACTTGTGATGTTGCTTGCCAACTATTAGTCATTAGTTTTACTTTGATGGAGTCATGCATTGTTACACACACACTAGCAAGTAGACATATTGGAGAAATGTATAGCTCAATGCCATGGCTTGTTTTTGCTCTATTTTTGTTAGGATGATTAATGTTTTGTTAGTTCTAGAGTATGGTTGTCTCAGATCTCAGAGATCATGCTCTACACATGTGCATTCATTTCCATTCTTTGCCTGAGTTTTAAAAGATGTATAAGTTAAGAGGAATTTACGAATTTAATTTTCACATGCCATATACAAATGTATGAGTTTATCACTAATATAGGTTATGATTGTCAGCTTAATTAATTCTTTTTGTGTTGGGAGCATACTCTACAATTTGTGGGGATACAAAAGCTACAATAAAGAGTAGAGAAATAGGATGTCATTGTGAGGCATGTCCTGCACAAGTCCTCAAACTACTTATTTAGGTGATCTCTTCGGGAAACCCTACTAACATGACTTAGTTCTCTTGTGTGAACTTGTCCCCAGGTGCATCACCATTGGAATCTCTTTCTAAGATTTCTTCTAGATGATGATCAACATATAGTGTTGACTAGTGGGTTTCCTCCAACACCAATGTTAACTCGTTTGTTTAGTTTTATGCTTCACAATGTACTTCAAGAAGTGTTGTTCCTTTTTTACTTCACTTGAAACACATACTTTGCAAGTCTTGTATTATCACCCTTTTTCAGGCTCCTTCTTATGGCTGTTAAACATAGGAATTTGCAATAGCCTTCTTGAAGTGTTCCCAAATTGAGTGGTGATTCATAGTCTATGGAATGATGAGGTTAAGCAGGCAGAAGTGACGTTGAATAGGTTATGAATGGACACCCTAGTTTGTAAGAGTGGATGACACATCAACGTGATGGTGGACATCTATACGAAGACAAATATGTTGCAAATGTTGTGTAAAATGTTGGTGGGATTAATGAAGAAGGAAAAATAAACCCCAATGGTGCATCTAGGGATGTTGAAATGGAGAGAAATATCGTTGAAGATGAAACTCCAATAGTTATATCACTAAGGGAGGATGATAGCGTCGATTCTAGGGCCATAGATATTTACGAGGACATATGCATAAGGAAAGGGAAGGCAATGACAATGATGTTGAAACACCTCATAACAAAAGTTAAAAGGAAGAATGTAGTTCCACTTATGGATCAACCCCCATTTCTCTAGAGCCAACACCAAAGGTGACAATTTTGGCTTTATGGAAAGAAATTGAAGCTCTTGGAACACAAGTAGATGGCCTTCAACTAAAAAACTTAGGGAAAATTGTTAGGGACCTAACCCCTCACGTAGATAAAATAATATATTTTCCATGTAATAAAGGCCAACATTGGTTAATAAGGCTTAAATATATTTCCCATGTAATAAAGGCTGACATTAGTTAGTAAGACTTGTTTAATAAATGTGAACAAGTCAATGTAAGAAGACTTAATAGAAGCTTCCACTTCTAGAAAGATCTTCGTCTAGAACATTCTTTAGAAGATAGAATTAGTATAAATATGAGTAGGAGGCACGAGAAAGCTTGTCTTGAGAATTATTGCAATAAATATTTTCTTTGTTGTAGGTTTCCCCCTCGAAGAGGCAAGTGAACATTGATTTATTTGAATAAAAGTATTATTTCTAGTGTTGCTCTTCTCATATTTTGATGTTCCATTGATATTTGTTGACTATTCTTGTTTCTGCATATTATATTACATCTGGTACCTTACAAGTGGTATCAGATCCTTTCCTTGGTAGGAATTGTGGGTTCAATTTTTTTCCAGGGTAGAGACGTGTACTACTGGCATCTTAAAAGCACAAAGATTTGTTGCTCAGTGGGTAAAACTATAGTCGGGAAGAATACATGCAGGCAATACAGACGTCTCACGAGGTTGCCTAGAAACCAAAGTTTTTCCCTTGTTGGAAACATATGTAACCCCTATTGGTACCCCTCAAGTAGTACCACATCAAAAATAATATGTGCACAACCATCACTCCCACGTACCGATAGGTATATTGAGAGTCCTCTATGTCTCCTGAAACCAACCCTAGATCAACTGATCGACCGCCTCACTTCTATAGTGCCACCGATATCAACACCCGGGAAGATACTCTCTAGTACCTAGGTAATTGAGTAGTACGACTAAGGGTATGGTCGAGCCTCCTTACTTTGTGCCTTGAGATATTGGGCCAAGTACTATTGTTTGACCCCACACGTATATCATAGAGCTATAACACAGGGAAAACCCTTGTCCATACTACATAGGCACCCGAAAAAACCTAACTAGGGGGGAACATTCTGACAAGGAACATAAAGGATATTTTTGCTGTGCAACCTTGCCTCGTGCATTTTGTTTGCTAAATTCCTACACTTTTTTTCTGTTAAGAATTTGGGCATTTCAACATTGCAATATTATTTAGGCCGTAGTATAACTCCGTAGGAGTAAACCAAAATAAAGTATGGGTCTTGCTTGCACCCTTATTTGAGACCTATCACATTGGATTCACCTTTATGCCCTAATCATTGTGATACCTATCATTTTTAGCATTTTTTCTACCCCGTGGACCCATACCCTTCCCGACACCCTTATTTCCCACTTATCCCATTGACTTCCTCTTGTTGCCCCGATCATAGTGGTATATATCACTTATCTGCTTTTGTGTTCATGGACCCACCCCTCATCCCCTCATGGATCCTACTCACCAAGAAGAAACCACTCAAAAACTGAGCATGACCTTACTACCCTTCAGGCCAAAGTGCATAATGACATTCCTGTCATTCATGCCTGAATGGACTACATCCTCATCATAATCTTAATAGAACAAAAATGTTTATAATATTTTATAAATACAAATAATAATCATAAGTTAAAAACGAGTAATAAAACATGATATGATGATGCTAAAATCAAAATAAAATGAGGAAACATGTTATTTACAAAAATTTGGAAATTCTCTTTAAAAAAACTTTGAAAATAACAAAGTTTTTAGTGCGAATTTTCAATTTACGTTATATATATATAAGAGCTAAAGGCCAGATCGGGTTTAGGAGATATCATTCAACTGTGGACCATCTTGTTACCTTTGGGATCATTGCAGAGGAGTTCCACAATACTAAAACCAATCTTTTTTGTTGTTTTGTTGACTTTAGAAAAGATTTTGACATGGTTCCTAGGAAAAACCTTTGGAATAGGTTGGAAGAGATCAAAGTGCCTCTCGAGTCGAGGACTACTGCAATAAGGATAAATGAGAACATTATTGTTAAGTTTAAAAACACAAAGGGTCGGTCAAAAGAGATTAATTGCAATATTGGAGTCAAACAATGTTGTCCCTTGTCCCCTACCCTTTTTGGCATATACATTGACAAGTTAGAAGATTGCTTGGAAAAAGCAGGTTTTGTCGGCCCTACTCTCACTGGTATAGTCATCAATCTTCTTCTTTACACCGATGATATCGTTCTTATGGCAATGAGTCCCCATGATCTTGAAAACCAACTAAGAATCCTCAAGGATTTTTGCTCCAATATGGGTATGACTGTTAATACTGATAAGACTAAGATCATGATTATTAAATCCAATAAGATCACTTATGATACCTTCGTATATGAAAACAACAACTTGGAGGAAGTGACTTCATACAAATATCTTGGAATTGGTATTCACCACAAGATGAATTGGAATTATAACATTGAGAAAAGGATTATTGGGGGATGGAAAGCTTATTATGGGCTTGAAAACAATTGTAAATTAGTTGATCTTTGGAGTTGGGATAAGAAAAAACTCCTCTTTGAGACTCTTGTTACACCTGTTATTCTTTATGGATGTGAAGTCTGGGGCTGTAGTCTCTCTCATGAATCTTGGAGAAAGATAGAGCAAATACAAAAGAATTTTATAACCTATAATTTCAGAATTAAAGGAAATACGCCCTATCCCATCCTCCTCTTAGAAACAAGCCTCTCCCCCATTGAGAGCATGGCTATGACTAGATACCTAATGTATAAGAACAAGTTAAACAACATGGAAGACAAGAGGCTTCCTAAAATTGCTTCAAAATCGAGTCATAACCACCATCGACTCAAGCGAGGATGGCATAAAGATGCTCGGTCTTGGCTAAACTATTGGGGAATCATGGAAGACACCATTTTGCAAAATAAAGATACTATTAAAAAAATCGTCAAATCAAAGTTTAAGGAGAAAATGTGGTGCGATAAAGAGTTAGAGGAAAAAAGAAAATTAAGGTATTATAAGGATGTAATCAACCCTAATCTAGAAGATCAAAATTATCTATCTGTTTTTCCAAGTGTAAAGAAAAAAATAAGCATTGCGAAGATAAGAACAAATTCTCACGAGCTCCATAGTGAAATTGAGCGTTGGTCAATTCCTAAAATGTCATGGGATGAAAGAGTGTGTCACCTTTGTGACACTAAGAAGGTTGTAGATGAAAAACACTTTCTTTTAGATTGTCAAGCCTATAACCATATTAGATCTCATTTTCAAAATATTTGTCACACTACCAACCTTCCTAACCTCTTAACTCAACAAAAGTATGGTGATCTTGGAAAGCTTCTCTTAATGCTTTTTGAGCACATAAACAAAATTCTAAAGAATCACAAGTAATCACCTACTCTCTTAAGGTCCGATAAACCAATTCGGTCTTAGTGGACTTTAATCATCATCATCATCATCATCAATAATAATTGGTATTCTTTAACATTTAATCATTATTTTATTAAAATTGAAATGTTATAATAATTTTTATTTAAAAAAAATCAATTTAAAATATTTTTTAAAGAAAAATATTTTTAATTCTATTTTTAAAAATATTTTATGAAAAATAATTAAACTACTAATCATAATAATAATTGGTATCCATTAAAACTTAATCATTATTTTATTAAAATTGAATGTTATAATATTTTTTATTTAAAAAAAATCATTGAATTATTTAAACTAACTTATTAAATTACATAATTTAAAAACATACGTAAATATAAAACTATTTATTATGATAATAATAGTACACATATAAATTGATTTGATTGTTAACTTTGATTTGCTCAAATCCTTTGTAGTTGAGCAAATCACATTGTAATTTAATTTAATTATATAATTTAAAAATATAAGTAAATATAAAACTATTTATTATGATAATAATGATTATAATAATACACATATAAATTGATTTGATTGTTAACTCTGATTTGCTCGAATCCTTTGTAATTGAGCAAATCATATGATAATTTAATGTATTTTGATTAAAAAAATTTGTTATATTGATAAAATTAATAAATTAATATAATTGGAAATTCTATCGAAATAATCAAAATTATAACCAACAAGGTAGTGTTGGATTTTTTAGAGTGAAATTTTTGTAATTTATTGGGAAAATCAACAATTAGATAATCCTAAGGTAGTGTTGGATTTTTTAGAGTGAAATTTTTGTAATTTATTGGGAAAATCAACAATTAGATAATCCTAGAGTTTATAACAGTTGACTTCTTCACATAACATCAGCATACTCCATCACCGAAGGGGCTTTAAATTGTTATTATTAAAGTGAGGTTTTAATAATATTTTGTTTAAATTGTTATCATTATGTTTTATTGATTTGCCATAGTGGTGGTCGTATTTCACCTTAAAATTTAATTCCATCTACAAATGAGATATATTTAGCTTATTCTTAGATATTTCCAAACAACATCCTACCATTTTAAACATGTTCATAGGGTTTTATTATATAATATAAAGTATCCTTCACTTTTTACCAAATAAAAATTAATTAAGTTAGGATGAATATGATACTCTAATCAAGAAGCTTGAGTTCTCGATGAAGAGCTCATTTAAATTTTTATCTAGTTCTCATTTAAAATTGAGTTTTTGATGTATACACAATTTTGATGTTTGAATTGATAGTGACCCCTCCCACACACACACGTATATATA
>ML814718.1:56698-72580 GCA_009831015.1 Picea engelmannii | reverse complement strand
TAAAGGTTTTAGTAAAATGTAAATCTATTTTTTTTTATTATATTTGACAAAAATTAATATAATTGAAAAATTAAAATTTTATTAAGAACACTTTTTTGCTTTTTTAAAAGTAAGTTTTTAATAATATGCTTTAAAATTTGTTATTATTGAGGTTTTAATGGCATTTCGACCGGTGGTGTTCATATTTTCGAATTAAGATATAATTTCCTTTAAAATTGAAATAAACAAAAAAAAATGGGGCCGTTGTGGTGGGCTTAAACCAACATAATGATTCACAAAGTTTTGGACTCTTCTTTAAGATTTCCAAACAACACTAAAAAGAAATGTAACTTTTTCGAAGAAAAGTATCTCAAAATTATATAAAGGTATAATTTTTTTTACAGACACAATATCGATTCTGACCGATACTGAGAAGGAGCAACCAAAAGAAAGCTTTGCTGTACTGAATATCACAAAGGAATAAAGAACTGATTACGCGACAACATACCAAAATCAATTGAAATAAGGCTGGAAATGCACAGATTGAAAACACAATTGACCTCAAAACCATCTACTTACTCACCGAGCTACTAAAAAAACTCAATTTTCAAAGATATTTAGATGGGTAGGAGGGCTTTCTTCCCCATTTTTCCAATGATAAACAGACAATCTACCTTTGGGTTCCTTTAGTGCTAAATGTGTTGGAAACTAATTTCTTTAAAATTATGTGCCAATTCCTTTGTTAATAATTTCCATCCATCTAAATTCACCACTTGAAGTTGACCCTTATGATTCATCCAATCAATCATGACTTTCGAATCCCCCAAGATTTGAATTTTATTAATTGCCCAAAGCGAGGCCAAGGTGAGGGTCGCCCACAAGCCCATTAGCTCCGCCTTTGTGTGTGTACCCGCTTCGCAGTTGATGTACCATTTGGTGACCCTCGAAGCATGTGTTTTAAAAAAACCACCCACTGCACAACAACCCCCAGATAATAAGGTCGCTCCATCGAAGCATGCCAGCGTGAAGCCCTCGATGTGACTAAATTCACACACTCTATTTGGAATAGGATTTACAGTAGCTGCCTGCCAAGAGAATGTGACAACAATCCTATGCACCACTGCGAGGTAAGAGGAAGTGTGATTCTCGAATAACACCTTATTCATCTCAATCCAAATATGCCAGCAAGAAATGGCAACCAGGCTAACTGGAGCAGATTTTCCAAAAGTCCACACATTTAAGCAATTTGATATCAATGATCTAGCCCAAAGGATTTTTAAATGGTAGATTTCAGACAGACGATGCCAAACTGCCTTAGTGAACGAGCAATGGATTAAAAGATGATTGGCATTTTCAGCGCTGTTGTTACAGAGCTTGCACACCCTCGAGCCTACCCAACCTTTACTTTGGAGCACATCCCAGGTAAGAATTTTATCAAAGGCCGCCAGCCATAGAAACAATTTAATTTTTAGCTGAATTGGCCACTTCCATAGTTTGAGAACCCAACCTTTTTCACTGTGGAAATCCAATGGTTTTATAAGAGCATGCTAATGATTTTTACTAGAAATTACTCTGGAAGCATCCCCCCCAACCCACACCAAGTTGTATGCACCAGAAAGGAGTGATAGGCCTGCGTCCCTTAAAGAAAAGGTGAAACTATCCTATTCTATAGCGATATGACCAGATAGCCCCAATGAATCGCTAGTGCGCCATCGGTCTTGGAAGGGAGATACACCAACGGTATCTCTTGCCTGCGCTAGGAACAAAATATGATTAAGTGATAACTGCGATCGAAGGGGGTCTGAGAGGATAGTGCTCTCCTCCAAACCGACAATTTTATCCACACCTATCAAAATCGAAATCCTAGAACGAGGCTTCCACCGAAGCCAATGCAATAACATCGGGATGCTCTTGGTCAAGCTGCTCCAGATGCTAGACGACTTCTACTGCTGATGATTTGTTTTTCGGAGCCATTCAACTATAGAAGAACCCCCCAAGTATTTATCCAATAGAATCCTATGCCAGATGCTGTCCACCATTAGCACCCTCCAAAGGGTGTTTGCCAGTAACGCTGAGTTGAATGTAATTAAATTTCTGAGTCCCCAACCTCCACAATGCTTTGGTCTTGCAAGGAGGTCCCATCTACAGAGATGGTAGTGATGCCTTGCCTTCTGACCACTCCACAGGAAAGCAAACATAAGCTGCCGAATGCAATTTAAAACAGATTTAGGAATCACCTCCATCGACATCCAAAAGACGATTGACTCTCCAACACTGATTTGACCAAAATTAATCTGCCTCCCAATGATAGCCATTGATTACACCAGAGCCCATTTGTTTTTTCAATTTTAGCCACCAACCAGCTCCAATCATCAGCTTTGGCTGCTCCTGGCTTTAAAAGATAGCCTAATTACTTGAAACCCGAGTTTAAATCAACAAAGGAAAATGGTAAAATGGCTTTTAAAAGCTCAAGCTCCAAATCCTCAAGCCCCCAAAAGTGAACAATAGTTTTTGAAGAATTTATGCAAAGTCTAGAAATAGAACAATAAGCTCGAAGAATGTCTAATATCAATCTCCATTCCATCGGGTTTTCCTTAGACATTCCAAGGACGTCATCAACAAACATTAGATGGATAATTTTTAGATGCTGCGTTACCTTTATACCAGAAATACTGTGGTTAACAATGCCAATGGATAACATCAGAATTATCCCTTCCATAATCAAGATAAACAAATACGGGGATAATGGGTAGCCCTGACGAAGCCCCCTCCAGCTCTTAAAATAATTCGTCGCCTCACCATTTATCAAAACTGCAAAACTGACACTCGTAACGCAACACATTATCCAATCCGTGAGCTTTACCCCAAAGCCTACCAAGAGTAATACCACTCTTAGGTACTCCCAATCTATAATGTCATAGGATTTTTTGAGGTCTAATTTCAACACCATGTTGGGTATATGTTATATTCTTTGCACGAGTAGTAGTGTCTGAGCGTTTGCGCCGGGCGCGCAAGGGGTGCAGGGGTTCGGGGGCAGCGCCCCCGAATTTTTTTTCCGCACCGGGACGACATATTTCCGGGACCACATTTTTTGGGACCGCATTTTCGGGACCGCATGATATTTAGGTGGTTTTTCGGCACATGGTTTTTTGCCGATGGTTTTCTATTTCCGGTTAAGGAATTAGGGTTTTGGACTNCCAGGTCATTGGGTTAGGGTTTTGGATGCCGCTGGCTCCTATATGTATATTGTATTGTAAACAATGTAACACAAGGGTATGAATATAATATATGCTGGTTTTCCCGGTTTGGGTTTCCAGGTGAAAAATCTCCGTGTAATGTTTGTATTTTCCATTGTATCTTTTCTGTTCTTTTTTGAATATCAGTTTGCAGTAGATATTGTACAAGGTTAGAATTTACACACCAGAGATTTGATATTCTTTTTTTTAATACTATGGAGAGTCTCATGGGATGAACCAATAACATCCTGAATTCTTCTACCCTTTAAGAATCCAAGTTGTTCTGAAGAAATGCACTTTGAAAGAAAATGTTTTATCCGATTAGCAAGGATTTTTGAGGTCACCTTGTAGATGAGGTTACATAAGGAAATAGGACGGTAATCATCGAAGGATTCCGGCTTGTTTACCTTCAGAATAAGGGAAAGGAAGGTCGATTTAAGGCCTCCACAATTTTTTCCATTCCTCCTCGAGTCCGCCACCATATCGAGCAGATCTTCACCTACTAAATCGAAGAAGGAAATGAAAAACTCAGTAGTCCACCCATCAGGACCAGAGCTTCTATCTTTGTTAAACTTTTCTAGAAAAGATTTGATTTCCTCCAGAGTAACAGGTTTAAAGAGCGAATTGGCCTCATCCTCAGTAACCATGCTAGGATAAAGGCTGGAGATTCTCACAAGTTCCGAGTAATCTGTTCTATCTTTTGCTCTAAATAAGTCCTTGAAATGATTAAACGCCTCCTCTTTAATCGCTTCATGTCCAGTAATTTTGTTTCCAGTGCCCGAGATTAATTCCCACACATGCTTTCGATTTCTATTATAGCTTGCCATCTTGTGGAAAAATTTGGTATTAGAGTCTCCACTTTGAATCCAAGTAACCCTGCTGCGTAGTCGCCAAGCCTCCTCCTCCCCTCGCAGAAAATTATTTATATTAGTTTCCAACACACAGAGATATCCATGTTCCTCTAAGTATAAGGAGCCCTCCGCTAATTTAAATAACAACCTTTCACTTTCCGATTCCTAGTTTTCTAAAGTCTTTTTTTTTTGAAGCGAAACTTCTTTTATCCATATATTTGTTTGAATTTTAAGTTCTTTAAGCTTCCATACCAGTCATTGTTGACGATTACTCTCCATCAGGAAACGAGGGTCCCTCCAAATTGTATGAACCAGGTTTTTAAAATCAGACTACTCCAACCAAAGAGCATTAAACTTGAATGGAAACGCCTAGTACACCGGAGCATCCTCAAGTTGTATAAAAATAGGAGCGTGATCTGAGATATAAGGGTATTCCACCCACGATCTTGAAAGGCCCATAGTTGACAAAGTTGTTTTGGAGACTAAGCACCTATCAAGACTTCTGGAAATAGCATGATGGCCAGCATGCCCATTACGCCAAGTAGGGACCATCTTGGTTGGCTTAAGATTGATCAACTTCATGTAGGTGAGTAAGTCTCTCAGGAAAAATTCGATAGAACCTGGAACAAATGATCCACCCCAGTTTTCTTCTGAAGACAAAATGAAATTTAAGTCACATTCTATGATAAGATTCAGGATAGTGTGTATACTACTCTTTTCAAAAGAACTCCAGAAAAGCTGTCATTCTTTACACGGTCCATAAATATTGAGAAGTGCCACCTTCTTTTTGGAGGAAACACAACTACCTGTTAATAAAATTCCGCCAACAGTCAGGAAGGGTTTCAGATCAAATAAGTTTGGTTCCCAAGCAACCAATAAGCCACTAGAAGTTTGTTGACGGGCGAAAGTGACCGTCTGTCAATTGGAAGAACGAGTCC
Source organism: Picea engelmannii (assembly GCA_009831015.1). Taxonomy (NCBI): domain Eukaryota; kingdom Viridiplantae; phylum Streptophyta; class Pinopsida; order Pinales; family Pinaceae; genus Picea; species Picea engelmannii. The sequence continues at coordinate 67,576 of ML814718.1, read as the reverse complement.
GATCTGAGGTTGTCTAAATAACCCAAGCCATTTGGTATAACTCGTCCTGATGGGTTTAATGGCTCCGTTGGCCAATCTAGGAATCCTAAAAGAAACAAAATAAAATAAAAGAGTTGGCTATTAAATAACGACTTGATATATATATATATGTGCATATGTATATATAACTATTGTAGATAGTATTTAAACAACAAATCTGTCTATCTTATTTATGTGCATGATATAAAATTTGCAAGTTTTAATCTAAACTCACGAAAATCAATGTGAAGATGGCTGCTTTAACAAAAACAGATAAAGAAAGCACATAAACTATTTTTTTTTATGTTTTCTCTTTATTAATCTAAACTAAAATAGAAAAATATACTATGAAACATAAGTATGTGGATGGTCAAAGCCAGACCATATATTAGAGTTTCAAAGACAAACAAATGACAAAAATAAATAAACTAACCTATTAATGAGTTAATCGTCATGCACCCAAACATCTGTATGATTATAGAATGTCCAGCCAGCCTGTCCAAGAGATAAACCTGCAATGAACCTTGAAACTGTTCGGAATAAATGCAAAACAGTATACTGACTGATTGAGTTTTAATAACAGAATGATGAGATGTAAATAATCGCTGTGATATTTGTGATTGCAAGCAATTACATTTGAGATAAATCTAACTGTAACAACATGCTTTTAACCATTCAATAAAATTAAAGAAAAATCTTGTCATTTGGGTTGAACGAATGATCACTCTTTTCAATATCTGAAGCATCAAAATGTGAACGATATTTTAAAGAAGTTATCCCAATACCATAATAAATCGTGAAGACTAAAGCTATCAACAACTATTGATTTATCAGGATAAACAAACCATAAACGAAAACAATATTTACGGAGAGCTAAAGCCAAAATGTAAAATATCTGTTCCATCCAAATTTGCGAATAAATTGTCCACCTTCAGCCCCAGGCCAGGATGCCATGATTACAAAAATTACAAGTATTTAAAGAGTTTTGAAAAGCTAAATGTCTTATCTTGTGGGATAAGATTAAATCTCCAAAATGATTTGCTGATTACAAAATAGAGGGCAATATAACCACTCCATATCACACTGTATCTCTTAAAACTATAAAATTTTTATTCTTGTTTACACAAAAAATGAGCCAAAGATATGGCCAATAAGCCCAAAAACGATTCATATCATTTGATCACCATAAACTGCCATATATCCTGAAAGAAAATGATGAAATAAAGAAATTTAGATATAAATTTAACCAATATCTTCCAAATTTCGAATAAGAATAGACTGGCTACAGAGTCTGCTGATTCTGTAGCTAGTCTTATTTCAGCAACGAAATCTAATTTATTCTATATAAAAAAAAAAGTAATAAAATAGAAACACAATTTAAGATAAAAACAAATCTTTACCTTCAACTAAAAACTCAATTTGATTCACAGGATCTCAGAATTAACCACTGTTGTTACACTCTCAACATTGTTTACTATTATGTTCCCAGTCGTTTTCAAACACTTGCCTTGCCTTTGAACAATGGAATTTAGCCTATGATTTTCATCCGTTAGTGAGTCGACCTAAACAACGAGGGTTTTGATTTGCGATTGCAGAATAGGTATGTCTGTATAATATTTATCGATCCAAAACAGACAAATTTCACACCGTGAATCTATGATAGCCGTTTGAGAATATCCACGATCGTGTGCCGGAACGTCTCCACTGTTGCCTATGGGTTTATTATCAAACTTGATACCTGGAAATCCTTGACTGTGCTTCAGGCATGGTGGAAAATTATCTATGAAATTATAAGCTTGGTCGAGATCTGGTTTGAGGCAAGGAGGGTCTTCTTCGACCAAGAATCTCTCGATCTCATAATCAGAGCTCTCATGGATCTTGATCATTTTGATTGAGCTCACATGAGAGTTTGGTTTATTTCGTAGTCTTCTTGAGATTAACCTACCTGCCCTTTTATTTTTAAACTCTATATCCATGTCACCTTTAGACGGTTTGTATGAAGGCCTGTTTGCGTTCTTAGCAGAGGCGTTAGGATAGGCGTGTTGTTCATGGCTATGCAATTCTAAGGTTGTCAGCTCAATGTCTTTTTGGTCGGGTATAGGCTCACTGAGAGTGGCCGTAACACAGGCTTCTATAGATGAAGGAATCACTCTGTCAGTGACAGGGACTATGGTTTCTTCCATCATGGGTTTATCAACCTCTACAGTATTGGATGTAACAAAACCATTTCGGGTTAGGAAGGCATTCCAATCATCATTTTGTAACTTCAATTGATGAACCAACAATATATTTATCAAACCGTGATGAAACAGACTGGAATTTAAATGTCGTCTCTTATACCTTTTCACCATCTTATACATGCTTCTCCATAGATAATAGGGCATATTTAACTGAAACCCGATGAAATTCATCAACAAACGTATGTGATATAGGAAAAAAATACCAAAGCAACCCTTGCATGTCACAAATTGTCTCAGGATTGCTAGCAAACCATGCCACCGTGTTTTCAACAAGGACACATGCATACCTTTATCACATCAGTTGATTTTCCTAGAGGTGAAGAAAAGGGTCCATGGTACCTCCTCGACCTTGGCGTTTTTAAACCATTTCTGCCCACTCAGTGGAAGACCTGTTTCTTGACCTAAAAATTCCTCTGTGACCTCGACCTGAATGTCTCCTACCTTGGCTCGATAGCCTTCAAAAGAGAGGGAAAATTCCTGAGCAGTTCACAAGTTAAAACCCTGAAATTTCTCAAGAAATATGAGCCAGCCTTGACCCTTAAGGTCTTCCCTTGAATCATCACACAGGAGCAGGGTTTGTGAGCCATTGGGTTCAATCCTTATGATGGGGGTCATGAGGATTTGGAAGGCGGACAGAAAAACACAGTGAGTATGGAAGGTTTCTGGGACAGAGAAGACCAGAGCAAAATCTCAGACCTGAAACTCATCAATACCTTAGCGCGCATGGAAAGAGGTTCTGCAATACAAAATGAAAGGCGTTTTGTGAAATGAATGCCAAGAGTACATACGAAACCTGAGACTTAGCTTGAAATGATGGGCCTCTTGATGTCGGACTGCCACCTTCGACAGGGTACAAGCCACGACCAGGTTCATTAAAATTTATCATTGCGCAACAATGTGGAAATGGTTTCTAAAGTTTAGAAAAAAGGAAATCTTTTATAAACCAAAGTGTAGTGACAAGGAAAAGGTCACTACCAAGGGCCACAAAGATATGTAGCATAGTTTAATTTAAATGGATCATGGGTGTTTCAAACAATGATTCAAAACACACTTCACACTTGATGAGCCAGTTTAAAGAAATAAAGAAAATAAACTTCATAGCAGAGAAAAAAGAGAAAGAAAAAGCCTTTATTAACAAAAACTGTAGAGACATCTACCTTTCATAAACTTTGGATAAAACGATAATACAATCATAGGTTTTAATGCTTCATTCATGATTTCAGTCATGAATGAAGAAAACACTAGGAATAATCGAAAAATCATACTCGCAGTTTCTAAAATTTGCTTATGAGAAGCAATAAACATATGACCTCGGGTAGGCAACTACATAATTTATTATTTGATGCTTTTAAAAGGTGAAAATATGTAGGGTTTCCAACAATGACGACTTGCTGGGAGAAGCAGTTATCTCTGTATCACCGACGAGTTCATGCTAGAAATATTTGAATGATTTCAGATCAAAGAACAATTGAAAGACATTTAAGCATCTTTGACAATCATTACGTGGTCCAACTTAAGATATCTTTCGTTAAAAAATGAAATCTGGTGACAAACTTCACAAATGAAAGCCACAATGTTTAAGTTAATGGCTCCAATGCTGTTGACAGGGCCACTGCTGCCAACATGCATCCATAGCCTCGATAGGGATGTCAATTAACCCACTCTTACGCCTCTATCTTGTCCAAGAAATTTCAATTCAGAATGAAGGATGCTCATGATCAAAATTTACACATGAGAATTTTCTCTAACCTGACATCGCTTCGCTGCTAGCGGGCCCGTTCAGTACCCCGACGAAGTTGTCTTGGAATCATGCATGCATTTACCCGCTGCTAGAAGACCTGTTCAATATCCTGACGGGTTTACAGACACTTCCCACAACTCTTGAGAAATGTTTCACAATCTGATATAAATTTAAAAATATTCATAAGAGTGGGGTGACGCTGAAAATTCCATTTTTTACAAGACTTGTTATTTTCTGGCTTTTTAAAATTTTTGTTTTCTAACCTTCATCATGGTTTGAAAATAGTTCATTGATGAAACTAACTTTTCGAGGACAGGAAGGCATGCTTGAATTGCTTTCTTTAAAGAAGGGACAACATAAAGAGATTTTAATGATAGTCGTGTTTGCTCTCAAATGCAAATTGAAACCAAAAATCAATTCTGAACAAAAAAACTATCTTTAATTAGTCTACGTTTTTTTTTAGGAAATTATAGCAGTTGATGCTCCGACAGTCCTTGACAGTTGTTTTAAGGTGAAGCATTCTGTTCTCCTTTTTGAACTAGATTGTAATACATGCATGTTTGACCCGGAAAGCCAATAAACAAATAAAAAATAAAAAATAAAAAGGAAAGCCAAAACAAAACAAAACAAAAAAATATGTACAAAAGGTGTATCTAGGATTTGTCAGGCAAAATACCTCTTGAGAGCTTGGTCATTCACTGGAAAGGTGTCTGGCCATCCCTCTAAATTCTGTAGGCGGAAAGAACTAGGACCTAGTTTTTCGGCGATTAAGAAAGGTCCCAACCACAGGTTTTGGAACTTGGTATGTTCCCATTTCCCCTCATGAGGTTTATTCCACTTGAGGACAAGATCACCTACCTCAAAATTCCTGTCCAAGGCAGAACTCGAATCAAACCATCTTTTGACAATATGTTGATGCTGATCCAGTTTTTTTTTCGCTTGAGCTCTTACCTCTTCTAACTTCAACAAAGCATTAATCCGACTTTCCAGGGGAGGACAATCTTCTTCCTGAACTTTCTGGGATAGTTGCAGAGAGGGAAGAAGAACATGCAGAGGAATAATTGCTTCCCTTCCGTAAACAAAAAAGAAGGGGGAGTTACCAAGAACGGTTTTTGGAGTCACCCTATCAGCCCATATTGCATTGAATAGTGTGTTGTGCCAGTTTTTGTGGTTTTCGAAAATTGTCCTCTTGATGATCTTGATCAGGTTTTTGTTTGTCGATTCTACTAAACCATTTTCTTGGGGGTTATAGCTGGCATAATATTTCAGTTTTATCCCTTTTTCTAAAGCAAAGACACTCATATAGAGGGATGAAAAATAGGAAGCATTATCGAAAACCAGACATTTAGGAATACCGAACCCAGTAATGATGTTTGAATTAAGGAAATATATTACCTGACTGATGTTTACCACTTTTAATGGTTCATCCTCAGACCATTTAGTAAAATAGTCTGTTGCTGTAATGATGTATTTATGCTGCTGAGAGGAGGTGGGGTTAATTGGGCCAATGATGTCAAGACCCCATTGCTGAAAAGGGAAATCCACCGAGACATGTTGCAGTGGGAATGTTGCCTTCTTTATTCATCCATAAGACTTTTGGCAGATTACGCATTTTCGACATAATGTATGGGCATATTTGAATAGCGTGGGCCAATAATACCCCGCCCTTAATACTTTGTGAGCAGTAGTGTCTCCATCGAAGTTCTCACCAACTTCTCCTGCATGCAACTCAGATAAGACTTTATCTGCTTCATCTCTTGCTAGACAATGCATAAGGATTTCATCAAAATTTTTGTGAAATAATATACCATTCACAAGATGGAAAGGTGAAGATTTTAATCTCAATGCTCTTCTCTTTTTTGGATCAAGGTGACGAGGAGATGAATCGTGTGTTAGATAAAACTTAATGTCATCAAACCAAGAATTGGTAGGATCTTGTGCACATTAGATTTGAATTTGATTATGTTGATCTTCAATTAACACATTAGTTTGACTTTGTTGTTCTTCAACTGAATCATCGACCAATTTACATAGACCTTGGACTCTAACAATTTGTGCAGGGGTGATCTCAAGGTCATACTCTTGTAAGGATGTCATCCAATTTGCCCGTTTTTCACCCAGTTCTTTCTGTACTGACAAATTCTGACAGCAGGGTAAGGTACAATGACTTTAGTTCTAGATTTCAGTAGATATGATCGAAAATGTTTTACCGCTTTAAAAACAACGTAAGCCTGCTGATCAACAAATGGATAATTAATCTCTACTTCCTTGAAGGCTGAGCTCATAAAGGCAATGGGAATTTCATTGTTTTCAACATTCTTTTGGGTTAGAACAACGACATAAGATCGATCGGAGGCGAACGTGTAAAGAGTGAAATCTCGTGAAAAGTCGGGGCTCATTAGGGATGGAGCCTCCACTATGGATTTTTTGATTGAGTCAAAAGCTTGACTTTCTTGTGGTCCCCAATGGTATTGCACATCCTTTTTTATTAAGTTTTTTAATGGCCTCACCATTTCTGAGAAACTCGGGACAAACCTTCTGACAAAATTTATTTGACCAAGAATGGATTGCATAGATTTTTTGGAAGAGGGGGGAGGAAGTTTTGAAATGACTTGAGTTCATTCGGGATCAATGATCATCTCTTCATTGGATACTATGAATCCAAGCATCTTTCCTTGTTCCACTGCAAAGACATAATTTTTAGGATTTAGAGAGATGCCGTACTTACGACATCATTGTAAAAAAGATCTCAGATGGGATAAATAATCTCCCTTATTCTTGGAGAAAACAGGGACGTCATCGAGATAGACTACTACAGATTGATTGATTAGACCGCGAAAAGCAATATCCACCGCTCTCTGGAAAGTGGCACCGACATTTATAAGCCAAAAGGGCATCTTTCTATATGCATAGGTACCCCATGGAGTACGGAAAGTGGTTTTCAGCTGGTCTAGGGGAGACATGAGGACCTGGTTGTAACCTGAAAAACCATCTAGTAGTGACAATCTTTCAGAACCGGATACCTGCTGGAGAATTTGTTCCATTGGAGGAACAGGGTAATTGTCTTTGTCAGATGCTCGGTTTAAGTTCCGAAAATCGACACAGAGTCGAATTTCGCCACTTTTCTTCCTCACAGGGACAAGGTTAGAAACCCACTGTGTATTCCTTACCGAGAAAATTATCTTTGCATTCAATAGTTTGTTTAGTTCCTTCTTGACCATTGGTTCAAGTTTTGGGTGCATCTTTCTCAAATTCTGTTGAAAAGGTTGAGTCTGGGGTTTCATGGGAATGATGTGTTGTATAATGTTAGGTTCAAACGTTTTTAGATCATCATATGTCCAAGAAAAGACATTCTTAAATTCTTTAAACAATTTTATAAAGGTTGATTTCTCTTGCTCGGAACATCCTGTTCCCAAATTGATGCATTGTGGATTATTTTTAGTTCCCAGATTTACCTTTTCATGGGTCAAGGAAGAACTATTCATTTTACAATTTACCAATTTTCTGAATTTGTCATGCAAATCATAAAAATTTTCTAATCTTACCACAGATTTCAGAATAGAATTTACTAGATCTGATGTCGTTTCAGGAGACCTTGGGTCCGATATTACCGTAAAATTGCGGAGGTCTTTGTCATGGGTGCCTTCATCGATAACCACACCTCGAAAAGTGTCTTCCATGTGCAAGAAACTGATGATCTGTTGATCATCATCGAACACTCTCTAGTTAGTTATGTTGTCTGGGACTGATGGTCTGAAAAACAACTCAATCGAAAATGCGTTCGGAGAAAGGCCTTCTGCGGGAAAATGTTTGGAAGCAACATTAGCTAACAATTAAGCTTCAAAATTATTTAATCTTGGAATGGATTTAATGTTAAATGCAGAAAATTTGTGCATTAGATTCCATACCTCATCTTGGTAACTTTTTAGGTGTGGTGATAGGCAATGAATGGAATTTCTTACCCTGTCTGACCATAATTTCTGAATCGTCGAATACCATTAAATTCTGTACTTTCAAATCTAGTGCCTTTCTGAGTCCTTGCAGAAGTGCCTCATATTCAACAGTGTTTTTTGTGCATTCAAATTCTAATCGACAAGCGATCAGAGTTTTGTTACCTGCTGGGTCAATGAGCACACATCCTGCACCAACTCCTTCTTTAGATTTGGATCCATCGAAGTAGAGAGACCATATGTGAGCCCCATCGGCCGTATTAGATACATTAAGTAGAACTGCCGACTGTGTGCATGTCATGAGTTCTGACTGTTTTTACAGGTCAGTGATGATAGAAGTTTCCACCATGAAGTTACCGAAAAATGTGTTCATTCCCTGCATTTCGGGTGGATTAGCAGAAGCAGTAAATGGTTCATTAGCGTCATTTAGATCGGTCACGGTAAGCTTGAGGTAACACTCACAATCAATCTTGATTCTGTTAGGCTTCCCATTCTCTGGCAACCACATATGGGACTAGTCTGTCGCAAAGTAGCCATGCAACTATTCGGACCAATCCCTCCTTAAAAATAAGCCATATACTTCAGGGATGTTAATGACAATGATATCAATAATTTGGTTAACTTTAGGATTAGAGGATAACCTAATAAGGACATTTTTAATTCACCTATCAACTTAACACTGGTTCGATCGAGATGAATAATTTTCAGATTGGAAGGTTGAACTTCAGCATTGATATTTTGGCAGACAGACCAAGGCATTACATTTGATGATGCGCCAGAATCTACCATGCAGTTATGTACATTCCTATTGAAAATTTCAAAAGTCAACAAAAAAGGTGGGACATTTTTACGAGTATTAACAATAGAACTTTGTTGGTTTTTAGTCGCAGTCCCTGGAATTATTTTGTCTACATTTTTTACACTTTTTACAACAAGGTCTCTTTTATCCGAGGGTTCTAATGTTGTTTTAGCAGGGACCTTTTGAGGTGTTTTAGGGCTGATTTCTGCAAGTTTCTTGCTGCTCAAATTGCTATTTTTGTTGTTTTTCGCAATGTTCTGAAGTATCTTTTGCAGAAGAAAAGGAAATTTCAACAATTCATAAACAAAAATATTAGCTCTAAGTTTCTTAAGGTCTTCAATCAAATCGTATTCTAAACTTGGGGTTGCTGAATTCTGTTTAGTTTCATTTTGCTTAAACTGTTTTTGGGGCTCATTAGTTCCAATTTTAGAAGAGGGTTTATTCTGGGTTTTGCTTCTGGTATTGTAAGGATGGACAGTTTCAAAATTGGCTTGAAAGATACTGTCGGAAAAATGCCCGAAGATATTGGGACATGATTCATCCTCTTCCACTGTTTCTTGCTCAACCGCATCTTCAGAAATTTCAGGGGGAACTATTTATCATGTGCTTAAAGGATTGTTTGTATAGCATATTGTAGGATTTCTAGGTTAAGGCCTTTAGGATTTAGGTTGGCTGGTTTGAGGGAAAAGGTTTTCTAAAAGGGGGTTTGTAAGATCCTTTGCTTGAAGAATCTTCTTCAACTGATCTCCTTAAATCTACGACTTGATTTGACAATTTTTGGACGACTTTTTGTAAACTTTCCAGATCTGAACTGTCTAATTGAGTTTTGGTTTGGGGAGGTCTAGGAAGAATTTCTATTTTCTTCTTGGAAGATGGGGTAATCTCTGCCTCGTTACTAATATTATCCTTTAGGCTTAGAATATCTTTCTCAATTTGGCTCACCTCCTTGAAGGCCTCCAATAACGTTGCCTTCTTAGACCTTTTTACCCAAATTGCTATAGTTTGGTGTAGGGATTTGGTGTAGTATGCGACGATAAGATTTTCAGCAGGCATTGAATCAACGAGGATTCGATTTTTTAATGTGAGGAAACTTTGATTAAAATCTTTTATTTTTTCCTTAGGGTTCATCTTTAAGATGGAGAGTTCCATTACTAAGACTTCGGGAGATTTGTCATCTCCGAATTTCTCAAGGAAACAAGACTCGAATTTATCCCAAGATACAATGGTGTGGGGTTGTTGGGAAAAATACCACGTAGAGGCATTGCCTTCAAACATATATGGGAAAAGTCTACATACTACATATTCATGTTCTACGCTTCAGAGTCTAATAGTTAGCATGAATTTTTTTATGTGATCCTCGACGATTTGCTTAGAGTCTGGATCGAATTTAGGGATCCATTTCTCTGGATGTTTAGGAAAAGGGTGTTGGGGTCTAGGTATGGCCACAACATCTTGATCGAGCTAGGGTATGGCGGGATTGTTTGGATTTTCCATGGGCGTAGGTGGTGTTGAAGGCTGAGATGAAAAACTGCGTTCGTTGGATGACTCTTCTCCCGAAGAGGAAGGGGATGAAGGAGGTGGTGAAGGTGGGATACCAAATCCTTCGATTGCAGCAGTGAGGATGTGATATGGATCCGTAGGATTTAGGAGAAGACTAGTGCCTTCAAGTTGTTCTCTGATATCAGGGAAATCTAGAGGTTGATTCAGTGGCCGACCTGGTTGTCTGATACAGGCCAAAGCACCGTGTGTCCTTAGATGTGATTGACGAACAATTTCTTGTACGTTGGACTCTGGAGGGTTTGGTGTTACTGGCTCAGCGATAATCTGTGGATTTTCGTTTGAGGTGGTTTCTGTTTGAAAAGTAACGTTGTCGTCAGAACGAATTCTTGTTACTACAGGGGAGCGAGTGTGTGGAGGAGGAGTCTTACGACCTCCACATGCCATCAATCATGTTCAGGCCCTCCTTCTAGCACCATTTGTTGATGGGCGAAAGTGACCATCCGTCAATTGGAAGAACGAGTATGATCCGAGGTTGTCTAAATAACCCAAGCCATTTGGTATAACTCATCCTGATGGGTTTAATGGCTCCGTTGGCCAATCTAGGAATCCTAAAAGAAACAAAATAAAATA
>ML814718.1:32437-48389 GCA_009831015.1 Picea engelmannii | reverse complement strand
TTGTTGGAAGATTGGTTGTTGTCATTGATGTCAACCCTAGTCATGGGTTTTGGACCGCAAGATTGATAAAGGTATTTGGACATGAAGGACAATGCACATGCATATAAAACACCCATGAATGGATAGTATACATCATGTTGTTTACGGTGGTATGTTTCATGTCATGTGGATCCTCATGGTTGAGGAGAAATGAATTTTTGAAGATGACAAAGTGAATTGAAGAAGGAAGTACATGTAGGCCCTGAAGATAATTAAAGAAAAGAATTACAAAATAATAAAGTGTTAGGTCGGCCCTAATGTTAAAAGGAAGTGACATAAATGGTATAAATAAATATCATTATACATTCATTTTATATAAGTCTAATTTTAGAGGAAATAAGAAGAAAATAAGGCCGGATTTCAAGGTAGGATGAAGTCTTTTGGTGATGTGTTCTAAGGTATGTTATTTTTAGGTCATCTTACCATTTCTGCTATAACTTTTTTTCTAGAACGATTCAGATGGTGAAATCGATATGGTATTGAGAATACATATCAAGGTAGCTCTGATAAAAATTTCATCTCTTGATTCGCTATAATTATGGAGATACACTCTGTGGAAGATAGGGTTTGTGACCAGTCCTGAAGCTAGTCAATATACAAGTGTTCTAGGTAAAACAGTCATAACTTCTTCATATAGAATCCAAATGAAGTGGGACCAATTCCATTGGAAAGAGTACAGACTTTAGTTTATTGTTTGCAAGTTTTAGAATCGGATGTTAAATATTGAGCGCGGGGCATGCTGTACAAGTTGGGTCTTTTGAACAGACCATAATTGAATAAAGTCTACCATTCTTTCTATAACCTCTTTTTGGGGAGGATTCAAGGAGTGAAAATTGGAGGAGTTTTAGAGAATACACTGAGTAATATTATCTACAGGATCAGAGTACTCCAAGAATTGAAGAATTTAAGAAATTGAAGAAGTCTCCGGAATCATTATCAAGTTCTATGTGATGATTTGTTGATGGTGATGATTTAATGTAAAGTTTTATTATCTCTCATATATTATTGGGTGGAAGGAAGGGGCAAGGATGGAGAGTTCAAATCTCTCTTGATATTGGAGGATTGTATCTTCCTCTTAGATGTTTATCCCTCCCTTTACATTTAGAAGCTATAGCTACCTTTGGAAGTCATTACTTCCCTTGAACAAAAACTATTGATTATTTCTCATATATTGTGCATGGTGTATTGTGGTGTATTGGTGTAAATCTTATACTATTGTTCATTGCTCATTGGATATAATTGAATGGTTTAAGTATAAGTTGAAAAATGTTTTTAAATAATACTTGATACTGATTCACCCCCCTCTCAGTATCAACACTTTGGAGTCTAGTGCAATGAATCTCCCCAAAGTGTCGCCAATAGCCCTTAAGGCTCCTTCATTCCACAAAAACAGTGGGAGACTGGGAAGGAGTACCTAGAGGTGTCTGAATTGAAAGAAATCCATATCAGGATTGAAATAAATCCTCCACCGTTTCAGCATAAGACTACTGCCCCCAAATACCCAAAGAGAACTTAGTAAGAGGGTAGCGTCCTCAGGGGAGATGCAAATAAACCCCAACCAACCTTTAGTGAGGAAGATAACCTCTGGGTAATACCCAAGGAGGGGAACCCACTGGTGCTTAATCCATTCCTCAAGAGAGCCTTTGCTCAATGACTTATAAGATAAACGACCCACAACAGAGCAAAGAGCCATTCTTCAAGTGTCTTCTAATCCCATGTCGTTGTCTAAAACCAAGCGCTTGGACTTCTTGTTGGCTTTCCACAACTTTCGACAGAAAGAGACAGACTGGAGCTGATTAGTTGGATCCTTAAATTCTCCCAAGGAAGACAAATATGGGCTCGACAACCTTGGAGGCACGAAGGTCGACTGAGTACTTGGCCTGCAACCAACAGTGGGAAGGGGGACAGACTCTAGAGAGCCTGACTATTGCAGGGGTAAAAGAGAAGGATTACAAGGTACACTAGTCAAGTTAGATGGCTTGTTTTTAAAAAATATTGTGCCTCCCGAAGACCCCTTCTGTAGCTTATCCACTGAATCGAACAACCCCACTCGTCTCTAAATTTCCTTATCCTCCGGGCTCATAAGTGTCTTTAACTTATGATCCATCATAAAAGAAGACTCTAACAAAACCAGGTCCACAAAGGCCAGTCAAACACTGTCACATAGTCGCTGACAAACAAGCATACCAAGAAACAAATTCTAAGTGGTCTGTGATCCCAGTAGTTTATCCCTCTCTTTTTCAAAACACCAGTAAACAATACTATATGCCCCACCCTCTCAGGAAGAGAGAACCAGAAAATGAGGACTTGACCAATGGATGACCCAAAGCACAACTAAAGACCAATCAATTGGAAAAACATTGACCCTACCCTCTCGGGAAGGGGAACTAGAGTCAGAAAAACTAGATAAGAACCACTGAGTGCACAAGAACGCCGAACCAATAAAGAACTAAGTACTAGCCCGTCTGCTAAACCGATACCACACAAATAGGAAAACAACAACAGTCAGGATTCAAACTTCTATTCGACACCGGACATGGAAGGCTAAGAGCTCTGCAACAAATTTGAATTAGGCTTCCCGCTAGTAAGCCTCGGCTCTCTTCAATCATAACTTGATATAATATAATCTTCTTATAAAATATAATATAATCCTAATTTAATATACTATACTATACTATACTATACTATACTATAATATAATATAATATAATGGAGTGTAATATAATATAATCTTCTTATAAAATATAATATAATCCTAATTTAATATAGTATAATATAATATAATATAGTATAATATAATATAATATAATGGAGTGAGGCACTCCGTTATGTGAAGTCACCGATTCAAAACTTTCAACTTATCTTGTGCTCAACTCGTTGCTGTTGCATTCTCTAACTATTCTATATAAATCTGCAGGAAATCACAATTTTCAGTTGTTTAAATTACATTTATAAATCCAAAAATGGATTCAGCAAATCCCCAAAGTACTAGAATTATACAAAATTAACCACTCAAATCTCCAATCTAACAATTTCTTGTCATATTTCCAGCAAAATTAAATCGAAAAAATAACAGAAAAAAACCAAAACCTAAAACAATTAAACTACAACTATAATCTAATCTGATATAATCTTCTTACAAAATAAATCTAAGTATGAACATGGGATTACCAAAGCTAATCACACGTTTTAAAGAGTGTTTTTTCATAAATATGATGTACCGTCAAACGACTTTTATTATAAATATAAGTATATAATAAAAAATATAAAAAAATTGGGATTATTTTATGTTAAGTTTAGTGTGAACATGGGCTTCCCAAAGCTAATCAAATGTTTAAAAAAACTACTATGATGTACGGTCATATTAGTTTTATTATAAATATAAGTATATAATAAAAAATATTATAAATTTGTGATTATTTTATGATTAATAGAGAAAATATTCGTTCGTTAATGAAAAAAATAAAAAATAAAAAATAAAATAAAATAAAAGTATGATTTGTATTAAAAGAAGTTGTAGTTGAATAATACAAATTTGAGAGCTTTTCCAAGTCCAAAATAATTTTCTTACCAACACATTCTAGGCTATAAAACTTTGTGGCTTTCCTCACAAACTGATCAAAGGATAGCTACTAGAATATACTTTATAAAAACGCCTAGGTATAAAGCAAAATTACATAACATAGACAACTATAGACGTAGTAAAACACATGCTTGCTCATAACATCATCTTGGGCCTGGTTGGAAGGAGGAGATGTATGTTTGTCCAAGTCCATTGCCTCCATCATTTGATGCATTGTTTCTTCTTCCTTGTATTACACAAGAATCAAATCCATCGAAGAGTTCATATTAGATGTTGTAGATGTAGAGCCTTTGTTGATATTGATGACCATGGATTAAAGCATTACGCATTCTTCCTCTAGTGCCTAAATTTGTTTATTTTGTTGTACCGGATTGTCAATTATAACTACATTCTAAGAAACCTGTTGATGTTCCAAATCATGAACTTTATAAGTGATGAAGAAAATGGAAATCGTGTTCCCATTTGCTATGTCTTCATGGCATCGAAGAACCTTGCATATTTCCTAGATGCCTCTTTGACAAGTGGATTGATGATTGAGACCATCCATGTTTCTAGCATTCATGAATTGATGGTTCAAATCCCAATTTGAACTTAGCATATAGAATTCCAACCACACCAGACCACTACTATAGAGGAGACTGATCTTGTTCCTATTAGAAAGCAAGGAATCCATGGTTGACAAGGGAAACCCACTCTTAAAATAACATTTCCACATACCACAACAAGTAGTAGAATTTGTTTGAATGAGGGGGAAAGAAAAATTACCAAGCATTAAACAAGTTCCAAGAGACCAAGAAAGACCACATAACCAAACATTTGAGTTACACTGAAAGACCTGAATTCCACAATAATTCCAACCAAAAAACAAGCTAGAGTGGGAGATTTCCTCAAAAGACAGAGAACCCATAAATCAAATCCTCTAGGTCTGGAAGGAGTAGGCCTGTAATCCTAAAACCTGACCCAAATTCAAAGCTCAATTACAACATACTCCATAAATACTGATGATGACATATCTGATTTCGTCGAGGTGAGCTTGCCCTCCAAGGAAATTCACACTGAGTTTTCCAACTAGCTTCAATACCCAATCGTGATGCTTTTCCCAGTATCCTAATTACATTAGTGAAATAAGTCTCTAGGGAAACAAAGCCATTGAATGCTCAATAACTCAGACATGTGTGGAGGCATGACTTGATTGATTGCCTCATCCCTCCTCCCCTTGATTCCATAACTCTTGATTGGATGTGTCTTCATCATAGGATTGGTTGACATGTAATAGAGTTTGAAGAGACTAATGCTAGGGGATGACATGACATTCTACCACCCTATTTTTCTTTAACATATAACCTTTTTCCAACCTGGAGGCACCATTGGCCTTTGAATGTGTTTCCTTGTTGAGGTTCCTTAGGATGTGAAGAAAACGGATTTCCTTGAATCTATACAGTTCTTTCTTTATTCTTGAAATGATTCTTGCAAGCATGTTATCGATTGGAGGTTTGTTACTATTCATGAATTGGATGATGATAGAGGAATCCTTGAAGACATTCTAAACTCTCACATTTAGGGATACTGCAGCCTTGATTCCTTAAAGGAAGGCATCAACCTCTTCTTGGTTATTTGTTGGTTTCCTAGATCCCATTTGAAACTCAATTATCAAATTTGTATGGGATAAAAAAAGATCCTCATGTATCTCCCACCCATAAATCTCTCTCCATGTTAAAGTGGGTATTTATACTAAATTAATATGGATTTGAGATTTATATCTCTGCAAATATCAATAAAAAAGAGGAGTTATTCAATGGAATTATGAAATCATGTTATACTTCTTTTAAATATTATTATTAGTGTTGTGTATGTGTTAGATTCTGCCTTGGGAAACGTGTCACATATTTAGGTGGTTTTTCGGCACATGGTTTTTTGCCGATGGTTTTATATTTCCGGTTAAGGAATTAGGGTTGTTGACTAATCCAGGTCATTGGGTTAGGGTTTTGGATGTCAATGGCTCCTATATGTATATTGTATTGTAAACAATGTATCACTAGGAATGAATATAGAATATGATGGCTTTCTCGGTTTGGGTTTCCAGGGGAAAAATCTATGTGTAATGTTTGTATTTTCCATTGTATCTTTTCTGTTCTTTTACTGAAAATCTGTTTGCAGTAAATATTGTACAAGGTAAAAATCTACATTTGGTATCAGAGCTTTGTTGGATTCACAGGGACGCCTTTGTGGTGAAGGGTTTGGATCAAGATTGTGATAATCCTTGTTACAATGGGAGATCTGTGGTATTGATTTTTCAGGTGAAAAGAAATGGAAAGCAATTCTAAGATGGATATTGAGAAGTTTAATGGGAAAAGTTTTGAGCTGTGGAAGATCAATATGGGAGATCTGTTGGTGGACAAAGATCAATGGATCATGATATATCCAGGTACTGCACCTACATGAACTTTAGCAGATGACTGTAAAAAGTTGGATCCGAAGTCAAAGAGCACAATCCAACTGTGTCTCTCTGATTCAGTATTACTGAATGTGTCAGAGGAATCTACAACCAAGGATTTATGGGAAAAGTTGGGGAAGTTCTATCAATCTAAGTCCCTAGTAAATAAACTATTCCTCAGAAAGAAGTTATATAACCTGAGGATGAGTGATGGAGACTCGGTGGCTGAGAATTTGAACGCCTTCAATACTGTGGTAAGTCAGTTAGTATCTGTTGAGATTAAAATTTTAGATGAAGATAAATGTATCAGTTTACTGTGTTCTTTACCAAACTCGTGGGATAGTCTGGTTGTGTCCATATGTAGTAATACAACTTCCTTGAAGATTGATGAAGTGGTCTCATCCTTGTTGTCGGAGGATATGAGACAGAAGAATATGGAAGGACAGAGCACAGATGCATTATTTGCAAGAGGACGTTCCCATGAAATAAATGGATCTAAGTTCTCAAGTAGGATATCTAAGTCTAAGGGTAGATCTAAATCTCCCGGAAAGTTTGTAAAGGCATGTTGGAGATGTGGAAAAGAAGGGCACTACAAGAAGCAGTGTAGATCCAAAGTTGAGAAAAAGAAGGGATCTGAAGAATCTCCTTCTATAGAATAAAAGACCTCCAAGGAAGAAGGAGGGGATGTTTACTTGGCTTCTTCAAGCACACATGCAGATCACAAGGCATGGTAGGTTGAATCTGGTGCATCCTTTCATATGACTCCCCACAGGGTGTGGTTCCGCGAATATGAAAGGTATGATGGAGGTAATGTTTTCTTAGGTGATGATTCGACAACCATAATCATAGGATGATTAAAATTCAAGTTGAGGCTCATAGATGGAAGGATTATAACACTACATGGTGTTATACACACCCCAGGTTTGGCTATAAATTTGATTTCTGTAACCAAAATGGACGATGCAGGGATAAAAAATATATTTGAAAATGAAACATGCAACATGGTTTGAGGAGCAATGGTGCTGTTGAAGGGAGTTTGGTTTGGAACTCTATATAAGCTACAAGGAAGCACTATTAGTGATGGGTGTAATAGTTCCATTGTTCTTGATATTGGAGTTGAAAAAGAAAGAACTCCTACAGTCTCTAGAGAAAAGGTTATGATGTGGCATCAAAGACTGGGGAATATCGGAGAAAAGGGTCTTCGACTACTACACGATAAAGGTATAGTTGAAGGTATGTCTAACTGCTCTCTGGATTTTGATTCTGTCAACATTGTCTATATGGGAAGCAAAATCAGGTAAGATTCTCGTCTGGTGTAACAAGGGTAGAAGGAATCTTACAACTAGTTCACAATGATGTTTTTGGACCTGTGTCGGTCCCATCATTGGGAAAATCTGTGTACTATGTCTCATTTATAGATGACTTCTTGAGGAATACTTAGATATATTTCCTTAGGAAGAAATCTGAAGTCTCTGACAGGTTTAAAGAGTTTAAGGGTCTTGTTCAGAATCAAACAGAGAAAAGAATTAAGCTGCTGGAGGAGAGTTATGCGGGAATTAATTTGAAGAATTATGTAAGAAGTGCGATATAGCAAGGAAGAAGACTACTCCATATACACCTCAATAGAATGGAGTTGCAGAAAGGATGAACAAGAAGTTGATGGAAAAATCAAGGTGCATGCTCAGTGGTGTCGGGTTAGGTCAAGAATTCTGGGTAGAGGCAGTGGGTACTGCATGTTACATGGTCAACATATCACCCTCATCAGGGTTGGATGGAAAGACTGCACAAGAGGTATGGACTGGTAAGGAGCCTTCTCTCACACATCTCAAGGTACTTGGCTGTGATGCATATGTTCATGTTCCAAAGGGAAACAAGAGTAAGTTAGATAAGAAGGCCAAAAAGTGTATCTTTATTGGATATAAATATGGTCTCAAAGGTTATAGGCTTTGAAACCCAAAAACTAAGAAGGTAGTGTACAATGAAGATGTGGTATTTAGAGAAATGAAGGATTTTGTTAAACAGGAAGTCCTACCAAGTAAAGAAGAACTAGAGAAAATAGAGTTTGATTTAAAGGATGATGAGTTAGACTCTATAGAAGAATAGGAATCATAAGAAGAAGATCCTCATACTCCAGTATTGAGGAGACCAGTTCAAGCAAGAAGGCTACCTAAAAGGTATACTCCATCTGATTTCCGTTCAAATTTTCTTTGTCTATTACTGATGATGATCCTAGAATTGTCAGGGAGGCAGTGGATTCAAAGGATGGAAATCTCTGGAAAAGGGCCATAGACGAAGAAATGGCATCTTTGGATAAGAATGAGGCTTGGGATCTAGTGGAGTTTCCGACTAGATGACACATCAACGCGATGGTGGCCATCTATATAAAGAAAAATATGTTGCAAATGTGGTGTAAAATGTTGGTAGGATTAATGAAGAAGGAAAAATAAACCCCAATGGTGCATCTAGGGATGTTTAAATGGAGAGCAATATTGTTTAAGATGAAACTCCAATAGTTAAATCACAAAGGGAGGTTGATAGCGTTGATGCTAGGGCCATAGATATTTACGAGGACATATGGATAAGGAAAGGGAAGGCATTGGCAATGATGTTGAAACACCTTATAACAAAAGTAAAAAGGAAGAATGTAGTTCCACTTATGGATCAACCACCATTTTGCTAGAGACAACACCAAAGGTGACAATTTTGGATTTATGAAAAGAAATTGAAGCTCTTGGAACAAAAGTATATGGCCTTTAGCCAAATAAGTTAGGGAACATTTTTAGGGACTTGACCCCTCACGTAGATAAAATAATATATTTTCCATGTAATAAAGACCGACATTAGTTAATAAGGCCTAAATATATTTTCTATGTAATAAAGTCCGACATTAGTTAGTAAGGCCTATTTAATATATGTGAACAAGTCAATGTAAGAAGACCTAATAGAAGCTTCAACTTCTAGAAATATCTTCCTCTAGAATGTTCTTTAGAAGATAGAATTAGTATAAATAATAGTAGGAGGCATGAGAAAGTTTGTCTTGAGAATTATTGTAATAGAGCTCTATTCTGTTGGAAGTTTCCCCCTCAAAGAGGCAAGTGAACATTTCTTTCTTTGAATAAAGGTATTGTTTTTGGTGTTGGTCTTCTCATATTTTGTTGTTCCATTGATATCTGCTAAATATTCCTATTTCTGCATATTATATTACATCTAGTACCTTGCAAGTGGTATTAGAGCACTTTCCTTAGCATGAATTGTTGTTTCAATTTTTTTTCCAGGGTAGAGACGTGTACTGTTGGCATCTTAAAAGCACAAAGATCTATCTGTTAGTGGGTAAAACTACGGTGGGGAAGACTATACATAGGTGATACCGACGGTCTCATGGGGTTGCATAGAAACCAAAGTTTCTCCCTTGTTGGAAACCTCTATAACCCTTATTGGTACCCATCGAGTAGTACCACATCAGATAAAATTTGTACACGACCATCACTCCCATGTACTGATAGGTATATCAGGAGTTCCCTAGGTTTTCTGAAACTAACCTTAAATCAACCGATCGACTGCCTGACTGCTATAGTGCCTGCGAGAACATCACTCAGGAAGATACTCTCTAATACCTGGGTAATCATGTAGTATAGGTAAGGGTATGGTCAAGCCTCCTTAGTTGGTTCCCTGAGATATTGGGTCGAGTACTACTGTTCGAACCTACACGTATATAAGAGAGTTATAACACAAGGAAAACCCTTGTCCATAGGCACCCTGCAAACCTTAACTAGGGGGGAACATTCTGACAAGGAACATAAAGGCTAGTTTGTCTACGCAACCTTGCCTTTTGCATTTTGGTTGCGAAATTCCTACACATTTTTTTATGTTAAGAATTTTGGCATTTTGACACTGCAATATTATTCCAACCGAGGTATAACTTCACAGTAGTAAAAAAAAAGGAATTTTTTTTTGGGTCTTTCCTGCATCCTTATTTGAGATCTATCTCATTGGATCACATTTTCTCCCTGATCATTGTGATACTTGTCATTTTTAACCTTTTTTCTACTATGTGGATCCATACCCTTCCCGACACCCTTATTTCCCACTTATCCCATTGGCTTCCTCTTGTTGCCCTGATCATAGTGGTATATATCATTTATCTACTTTTCTGTCTGTGGACCCACCCACCAAGAATAAACCAAGCATAAACTGAGTGCTGACCTTACTTCCCTTTAGGCCAAAGTGCATAATGACATTCCTGTCATTCATGCCAAAATAGGCCACATCCAAGAACAACTTAGTAACCAAATTGCTGAAGTCAATTCCACTTTCCAATAATTCATGAAAAAATTTCAAGGCCCTTCCTCCTATGATCCACCTCTATATACATAAGGTATTGATTCCAACCATCCTCTCCACTCTCATTCAAACAACCTACCTTGTGACCCCTGTCTTCCCTGAGTCGAGGTGAAAAAAATTGATGGCTCAGATCCACAAGCCTGGGTTACTTAGATGGAACACTATTTGTCCCTCCATGGAATTACTGATGAGTTGACCAAGCTTCATTACACTATTCTCCATTTGGATATGGAACGATGAAAATGGTGTAAATGGTGCAAAAATGCATGCAAAGGGTATGTTTCTTGGACACAATTTGTTTCTGAGTTGTATGAACTCTTTGACACAAACATCCACCATTTAGGACGTCTGACCAAGTTGAAACAATCTAGAGTAGTGGAAGATTTTATCGCTACATTTGAGCACTTGTATTTTCGCATAGAGGGCATGACATATGCCTTCTTCTGAGAATTCTTTATTAGTGGCCACAAGGATGAAATCCAAGCCCAAGTCATAATGGATCACCCCCAAACCTCATTGGAAGCAACTAAACATGCCAAGGAGGCACAAAATGTCATCTTGGCCCAGAGCATAAAACCCACTTTTGTTCCCCACCCAAAACCCACCACCCCTGCCCCTTAGGCCCCTCCTCTCAAGGTCCAAAAATTAACACGGGTGGAAATGGTTGAATGCCAACTCAAGGGTCTTTGCTACAATTGTGATGATACATACTTTACTGGGAACAAGTGTAAAGAACAAAAACTTTTTGTGTCCATTTCAGAGGATGTTTTTGATGAAGAGGTTGAGGTTTCACCTGAAGCAGAGATACCCAAAACACATGATCCTACACCACCCTCTGAACCTCCTGAAGTTGAACCACTGATTTCACTGAATTCTCTCATTGGTTTTTCTACTCCCCATTTCCCAAACCCTCAAATTGATTGCTTACATTAATCACATGAAATTTACCATCCTAGTTGACAGTGGAAACACTCAAAATTTCATTCATCGCTACCTTGCTCAAGAATTCAATTTCTATATCCGCGTTGTCAACAATTTTCAAATCATGATTTCCAATGGTGGTTCCATGAAATGTGGAGGGCGTTGTGAAAATGTGTGCCTACAAATTGGTCAGTATAACCTGAAATCTCACTTGTTTGATATTAGCATGGGTGTTTGTGACATTATGCTTGGTGCTGAATGGTTACACACTCTTGGCCCCATCACCATGGATTTTAAGGAGTTAACCATGCAATTCTAACAAGAAGGACAACAATATAAATTCCAAGGCATTACAACATGGTCTCTGGATATGATCAATTCCCACCGCATGGAAAAGTTACTAAAAAAATGTCATTCTGGAATCATTTCCCAACTCCATTCCAATCAAGCAGTTGAGACACCCCTGGTACACCTTGGCCTTCAAGCAATCCTTTCCTGCCATCCCAATGTTTTCCAAAGTCCCCAGGGCCTTCCCTCCTCTCTCAGATATGATAACCATTCAATTCCTTTAATCTCGGGCAGTCTTCTTCCCAATGCTCGTCCTTATCATCATCCCTTTGCTAAAAAAAATGAAATTGAGAAAATTGTCCAAGAATTTTTAGAAGCGGGTGTTATCCATCCCAGTACCAGCCCCTATTCTTCCCCTGTTGTCATTGTCTTCAAGAAGGAAGGCACTTGGAGCATGTGACATAATTTTCATGCCCTTAACAAACTTACCATCAAAGACAAATTTCCCATTCCTGTCATAGATGACCTTTTGGATGAACTCAGTGTGGCTCAATACTTTACCAAACTCGAACTCTGTTTGGGCTATCACCAGATATGTATGAAAGAGTAAGACATCCAAAATACTACATTTCACACTCATGCGAGCTACTATGAGTTCTTGGTCATGCCCTTCAGTCTCCATAATGCCCCCCTCGACTTTTCAAAGTCTCAAGAATAATGTCTTTTGTACTTTCCTCCATCACTTTATGTTAGTTTTCTTTGATGATATTCTCATCTATAGTAAAACTTGACAAACCTATCTCACCCATGTATATCAAGTTCTCCATCTCCTCTCCAAGCACCAACTTTTCCTTAAATAGTCTAAATGTATTTTTGGCACCTTTGAAGTTGAGTACCTGGGTCATATTTTTGGAAAGGATGGTGTAAGGTTGGATCCCAAGAAAATTGAAGCTATGCAGAATTGTCCTCACCCTAAAACTCTTAAAAGTCTACGTGGTTTCATGGTTTTAATGGGATATTATCACAAGTTTTTTTAGAATTATGGGAAAACTGCGTCTCCTCTGACAACTCTCCTTTAAAAGAATGCTTTCAGTTGGACTCCAACAACTAACCAATCCTTCCAAGCCTTGAAATAATCTATGTGCACTACTCCTGTACTGGCCCGACCTGCATTCACCAAGACCTTTATTTTGGAATGTGATGCATCCAAGAGAGGAATCAGGGTCGTCCTCATGCAAGATGGACGACCTTTGGCTTTCACCAACAAACAATTGTGGGACCAACATTTGGGCCAATCAATTTATGAAAAGGAAATGTTGGTTATTTTTCATGCAATGGATATTTGGTGCCCTTATCTAATGGGACAATGCTACAAAATTAAAACGGATCATGAAAGCCTCAAGTACTTCCCGAAACGACGAATTTCATCCCCGAAGCAACAAAAATGAGTGACCAAGTTGTTTGGATATGATTATGAGATTGTTTACAAGAAGGGAAAATAAAATGTGGTGGATGATGCTCTTTCCAGGAATTATGAAGACATATGGTCCCTCTTTTCCCTCTCATTCATTAGTATTTTGGCTTTAGGATGTTCGACAAGAATGGTTTCAAGATCCCAAAATCTCCATCCTAATCCAAAAACTTCAACACGATCCCTAAGATGCTCCAGGGTACTCTGGCATAATGAAGAGTTTCACTATAAAGGTCACTTGTATTTAATAAAACAACCATCCCTTAAACCCAAGGTGCTCTCTGAGTTTCACGCTTCACTTACAACAGGGCATTCAGGTTTTACCAAAACTAATGAATGGGTAAAACGATCTTTCTTCTGCGATAGTATGAAATAGGACATATACACCTTTGTGGATGAATGTGAAACATGTCAATGTAATAAGGGAGAGACTGTCAAACCTCTTGGTACACTCCAACCACTTCCATACCACCTACTATTTGGACGGATATGTCCATGGATTTCATTGTTGGCTTACCCAAATCAGGAAATAAGTCAGTCATCATGGTGGTAGTGGATTGTCTTTCCAAATATGCTCATTTATGTTCTCTTCAACACCCGTTCACAACATCCATAGTGGCTCAAATGTTTATGGATAATATCTTCAAACTCCATGGAATGCCTCATTCTATTGTTTTTGACCGTGATCCCACTTTTACCAAAAAATTATGGCAAGAACTATTCAGGCTCCAGGGAACTTAATTGCATTTCATCACAGCCTATCATCCCCAGACTGATGGCCAAATGGAAGTGGTCAACAAGTGTTTGGAAACATATTTGAGGTGTTTTGTGTTTGACAGACAACATTAGTGGGTCCATTGGTTACCCCTAGCTGAATGGTGGTACTGTTGGATTACTGAGAGGGGGGGTGAATCAATAATAGAGAAATCTAATCCTTTTTAACCATATAATGCAAGTGTTATATCAATGTAACATTACCATCCAATATTTGTAGAGTAAATAAACAATGAACAAATGAACAATCATACACATACACAATACACCAATGTTTTTACTTGGAAACCCAAAGCGAGAGAAAACCACAAAATGCTTTTTCTTATATGTCTTGAAGAATTACATTCATTGGAAGCACCAAATTCCTTTGTTTTCCAGTTGCAACTGGAAGGAGGCTCCAACACCCTAGTTTCTCAGTCTACAACCTGAGAGAATATCCAACTCCCCAATTCTCTTGTTACAACCAGAAGGAGGCTAGAACCCCCTATGTTCTCTGGCTACAACCAGAAGGTGACTACAACCACCTGTCCTTGCCCCGTCCAACTGCCTTGACGTATAAGTAGAATGATGGAACAACTGTCACACTATCATTGTGAGATATACTACTGTAAACCTATACCAATCAACCTGCACCAAACAACCTATACCAATAACCTGAACCATGCATCAACCTGTACCATAAACAAGTGCATCAACCATGCACCAACCTGTACCTCAACCTCAACCAAAATCCCTCATCAATTTCATCATCCAAATCTGATTTATAACTCTGTAATAGATTTGGTGTATATGATCACATACCTGCAAACCTTGCTTAACTTTAACAACAAGAGACTATCATTTTCATCAGACTTTACTTTAGTCTCACATGACTATTTTTGGATTAGTCAACAACCCTAACTTGAAATAATCATAACTATGTACCTGTAATGAATAAAGATCTGAAAATAGTACATAATATTATTCAATGTGTTTTATGCAATTCCTCTAGGTGTCACTACTTGGAACCTCTCAGAAAAGGAGTTATATAAAAAATGGCATACCTTGTTGAATTCTGGCTTATTCTAGAGAGCGCACTTGTAGAGCGTGCTCCACACAGAATATTTGTTTTATGGATCTGAAAATTGTACACAGAATACTACAAACCGTACTCTAACCAACACATTTTGTCTTACTGAATTTGGATATGTTATGAAGAAGTCATGATGTTTTTACCTGAAACACCTGTTTTAGATTAGTTTCAGGACTAGCCACAAACCCTTATTTCCACGAAGTGTAAATCCAAAAATAAAACGACCCACAAGATGAAATTTGTACCACAACTACTTGGATATGTTTCCTCAATGGCCTCTCAAATTCACAGTTTGAATCATTCTAGGAAACAATTTATTGCGAAAATGGTGAGATGACCTGTAAATAACATACCTTAGAAAACATCATCAAAAGAATTTATCCTCCCTTGAATTTCGGCCTTATTTACTTTACCTTCCCTCTGAAATTCGTCTTAGATATCCTTTGGTTACCTCATTCATCTATAGATATTCAATATGCTCAAGTGTGATTTAAATGAGAGAGCCTTGCCTTTTATTTATACTCTCCAAGTAGCTTCCTTAGAAGCATCTTCTAGGCCACTTTGTCCACATAGTCACCTATGTCCAACTTTGTCCAATTTTCCACTTGTCCATGTATCCAATAGCCACTTGACCAATTAACCCATTTTCCTCATTTTAGGGTTAACCTTCTTATAACTACTTTCCATAATTATAAAGTTCTCCATTTACTTTATTATTTAAATAATCCTCTTTGATTTTGTCACTTCACTTTATTATTTAAATAATCCTCTTTGACTTTGTCACTTCAATTTATTATTTAAATAATCCTCTTTGACTTTGTCACTTCACTTTATTATTTAAATAATCCTCTTTGACTTTTTGGGGCTTCAAGCCAATCATATGAGGTGTTGATTAAGGTTGGTTGTCATTGATGTCAACCCTTGAAGAAAGACCCGTAGCACAAAGGTTTGGGTAATGGACCCAATAATGTTTGATGTAAATATGACTCATTATTTTTTTGTCATGGTTGATAAGAAGTAAATATGGAT
>ML814718.1:0-14708 GCA_009831015.1 Picea engelmannii | reverse complement strand
CACTTCACTTTATTATTTACCTTTTAAAATATCTTAAACCACTTTGATTACTTTGACCTTTTGGGGCTTCTAGATGACATATGAGGGTCCTCCAACTTTGTAAGGCCATAACTCTCAAACCGTGAGGAGTTATGTGACGTTATGCATACCACCAGAAATGGCATGACATGTACTATCCATATAGAATATTATTATATGAAAATATATCATAACTCATACCGTTACCCATCAAACAAACTTGGGTCCATTACCCAAACCTGGGGTCTCCAATTTGTCATGGCCATAACTCTCTAACCATGAGGAATTATGTGACATTATACATACTACCAGAAATGGAATGACATGTAATATCCATATAAAATAGTAGTATANTCCAACTTCTCATGGCCATAACTCTCTAACCGTGAGGAATTATGTGACGTTCCACATACCACCGGAAATGACATGACAAGAACTATCCATCTAGGATATTTTACCTAACAAATTCACTTTCCTTCATATCATTATTCCACAATTAAGCATGGGTTCTCTTACTCCACAAAGCGTCTTCCCGTGAGGGATTTCACCATAAGGGGACCACTTTGGAGTTCATTCATATTTACTTCTTATAAACAATGAAAAAACAATAATGAGTCATATTTACATCAAACAATATTGGGTCCATTACCTAAACCTTTGTGCTACGAGGCTTTCTTCAAGGGTTGACATCAATGACAACCAACCTTAATCAACATGCTAGTTGTCCCCCAACACCTTTATGGAATCCCAACAACATGTCCACCAACATGTGCATCACGAGAACACCTAACCTTTAATTTAATGCAACAAAACTAGAAAAATAAAAACACCACATAGATATCTATAATACAACACTATTTTCACTAGAGAAATTTCTTGAAGAAGAAACCCCATATTCATTGAGAGTCTACGTGTCCAAAGAAATTCTTGCAATTGCAATTTAAACTCCTACTATACATTATGTTAAGATGATCATTAATACAATGCTTTGTACTCATTAGCAATTGTAATGTCCCCAACTACCAATAAGCCAGGCAACACCACTTCTTGGACGTTTTATTTAGCTCTAATACCAATTAGTGACATCCCCGACCCTAAACCAACAGGCTAGGCCATGCCACCGAATAACCTTTATACTCTGATACCATTTTATGAATTTATATGCATGCATATCTAATGTAATTAATAGTTACAACGTTCTGTTCATGCCAATTATTCATGCAGAAATAATCATTAAAACATATTGACATTATATGCTTACAAACGACATATTCTAACCATACACATATTAATGCAGAAATAACAGTAAGCCTACACATACAACATGTATGAAATATCCAGGCATTACTCATCAAGTTATAAAACATGTACAATTACACAACATACAATCAACAAATATTTGGTACTTATCTTTCAATATATGACCACCAACTACGTCCAGACCTTCCATGAACCTCCCAACCTTAGACCATGCTGCTCATCACGCTCAGCAGTGGGTCACCCCCGAGCTGGGACTAAACTCCACTGGGCAAGGGATTCCTAGGCTTGGCAAGGGCAACATGAAAGTCACACAAGTCAACATGAAGGATTATCTCCTAGGGCCAGCTCACACTAATAGCCTACAACCTCTCATTCCCCACATGCCTGTACCACCCCAAGAAGTGTGCCCCTTATCTTCTCAATAGTCCTTCGACTGCCCCACTTCCCTTCCATAGATTCAAAAACATGCCAGACAAGAATTATCCAAGCACTATAGCTGCAATTGGGCTCCCTATGGAAAATCACTTCCCCATCAACCTCTCACCTAGAGAGAGTTCCTTGCAGGCATGACAACCTGCTTTTTTAGTCCACGGGCCTGACAACCCGCCTCTTCAAACCACATGCCTGACAACCTACTTCTTCAGTCTAGCTTCTAAGTCATTTCCTGAAAAGATGATGTCAACATCAAAGCTCAGTAAGAACAAATGATGGAAGCAAGCCACACTCAGTCAAGGAATTGCGTGGGCTGCAATGACCAACAATTAAGGCACAACATAGCTTAGGAGTTACAAGGTGTGTGCTTGTTCAGAGTTCGACAATGGAGATGATGGCTCGATACATGAGTCAGTGGTGAATCCAGTAGGGTGACAGACTTCCATAGAATCGTAAGGGTCGGGAGAATGGCGAGGAGGAACCCCCAATGAACTGGATTTCCCAACTATAAACTGCATGCGCCCATGTTGACACATGTCTTCCTAAAGCCGCACGATTTCCACTTAATACTCGTTCCCTTTTCCAGGAACTTAGGGAAACACCTATCATGTCCACCTTAGCTTTTAGGAAATAATAATAAAATATTATTCCCTTAGAGGTAATCCCTCTAGCTTAGCCCCTAGGCCTTGATACTTAGCCCCCTCCCTTACCCTACCTAGTGGATCTTATTCCCCCATAAATCTTTCTTCGTGGTCAATCTACACGCAACAATGTAATTTTATTAATGATATGTGCATTTACATATACAAAAATGAGGTTCATGGCCTTAAGCATCTAGGCTCTCAGGCCTAATAAACATATAAGTTTTCAACTTATAAACACTTGGATCACCAACGTATAAAGATAATTACAATTCAACAGGGGCTCAACCTTGGGGTGTTACAATCCCCTCCCCTTATTTTTGCACTTTCCTCAGTGCAACTTACTTACACAACAACAACAATATTTCCAAAATCATAAAAAATATGCGGGTATTCTGCCCGCATAGCATCTTCATGTTCTCATGTTGCGTCCTTAGGACTGTACCAGGTCCACTGAACTTTTACAAGCCCTGTGGCTTGATTCCAGAGCTGCTTGCTTTTCCGATCTAGTATACGCACCATACGCATATGAAAAGTGCTTTCTTGCTACACTTGAATCACATTCCAATCAATAACATGATTAACATCAGGTACATAATTCTTAAGCAATGACACATGAAATACATTATGTATAGACATGCATGCAGACAATTCAATCCTATATTCTACTGGACCAATCCTCTCTATTATTTTAAACAACCCACAATATCGAGATGCCAACTTTGAACAATTTCCCAACTCCAGGGAGCTTCTGTTGGCCTTCACTCTCAGGAATACATGATCCCCTACTTTAAATTCCCTGTGAGTTTTGTTCTTATCAACATAACTTTTCTGCCTGTCTCGGGCAACCTTCAAATTGTGTTTAATATTCAACATTTTTTCTTCCATTTCCTTGAGCAACTCTGACCAACCACTTCCTTATCAGCTGGGTTGTCCCAACTTACTGGGGTGTTGCACTTTATGCCATAAAGTGATTCAAATGGGCTCATCTTCAGTGATGCTTGATACCCATTGTTGTAGGCAAATTCTACCAAGTGTAGATAATATTCCCATTTACATGGCTTGTCCATCACATACATCCTTAGCATGTCCTCTATCACTTGGTTCACCCTTTATGTTTTCCCATCCGATTCAGGATGATATGTTGTGCTGAAGTTTAGATTTTTTCCAAACCCTTTGAATAACCCCTTCCAGAACTTTGATGTAAACTTTGGGTCTCTGTGAGACACAATTGTCTTGGGTACGCCATGCAAGCGTGCTACTTACTTCATATAAATATCAACACCATTAGTTTCCTTATGATTAGTCTTCATAGGAATGAAATGGGCAACTTTAGTAAGCTTGTCCAACACTACCATGATTGCATCATGCTACTTGCTTGTTCTGGGAAATCCCGTGATGAAATCCATTGTCACCACTTCCCATTTCCACTCAGGAATGGGTAATGGCTGCAGTAAACTAGCTACGTGTATATTCTCAACCTTTACCTTTTGACATTACAAACATTTGACAATAAAATCAACAATCTCCCTCTTCATGCTTGGCCAACAATATTGGCTTTTGATTGCTGAAATTATTTTCTGATATCATGGGTGTCCTGCATAAGGTACATTGTGAATTTATTTTAATATCACATTCCTCAATTCAAAAGAGTTGGGTACATAAACTCTATTTTTGTATAGGAGGATTCCATCCAATCCCAATTCATAATCCTCAACCTTCTTCTGCATTTTACCTTGCTGCAATTTTGTTACCAATTCCATGTACTGCAAATCTGTCTTTCAAATCTGATTGGTACATGCTAATGGCTGTAGCATGCAACTCATGCACTCTTCTGCTGAGTGCATCAACCACTTTGTTTTATTTCCCCTTGATATGCTTTATATCAAAGTCATATTCACAAAGAAACTCTAACCATCTGCTTTGCGTGGCATTTAGAGTTGGCTGATCAAACAAATACTTTAGATCGTTATGGTCTATCCTCAGCTCAAACCTATTTCCCATGAGGTAGTGCCTCCACTTATTCAAGGTGTGCACTATGGCTGCCAACTCCAAATCATGAGTGGAATAGAGCCTTTAATGATCCTTCAACTTCCTTGATTCATAACATACAACAAACCCATTTTGACTAAGGAATCCACCCAATACTTCTTGACATGCATATGTGAATACAATGAAGTCTTCATTTGGATCTACAATCCTCAGAATTGGAGAACTGGTTAACAACTGCTTTAATTGCTGGAAGCTTCTTTCACATTCTTCTGTCCATTGAAACTTCTTCCCCTTCCTTTGCAAGGAAGTGATGGGGTGAGCTATTCTTGAAAACCCTGCAATGAACCTTCTGTAGTAACTAGCTAGACCCATGAAGGATCTGACTTCTGTCACATTCTTAGGTGCCATCCACCCTTTAATGGCCTCAATATTTTTAGGGTCCACTACTATCCCTTCTTCAGATATGATATTCCCCAAATAGTGAATTTTG
This sequence comes from Picea engelmannii, assembly GCA_009831015.1. Taxonomy (NCBI): domain Eukaryota; kingdom Viridiplantae; phylum Streptophyta; class Pinopsida; order Pinales; family Pinaceae; genus Picea; species Picea engelmannii. Next base: position 9,875 of record ML814718.1, on the reverse strand, counting down.
TTTTGATAAAATGAGCACTTGCTCAATTTGGCCTACAACTGATGTTCTCTTAACACTTGTAGCACCATCCTCAAATTATGCTCATGCTCTTCTTCCGACTTGGAATATACAAGAATGTCATCCAGAAAAACAATGACAAACTTGTCTAAATATTCTCGGAAAACACCATTCATTAAGCACATAAAAACAACTGGTGCATTTGATAACCCAAATGGCACCACTGTGAACTCATAATGACCATACATTGTCCTAAAGGTGGTCTTGCTAATATCTTCCTCTTTAACCCTTACGTGATGGTATCCTGACCTGATATCTATCTTGGAAAATATATTTGCATCCTTCAATTGATCAAAGAGATCACCAATCATTGGCAGATGATACTTGTTCTTTATAGTTAATTTATTCAACTGTCTGAAGTCAATGCACAATCTCAATGTCCCATCTTTCTTCTTCACGAACAAGACTGGGGCACCCCAAGGTGACACACTTGGGCATATATACCCCTTCTTCAGAAGTTCTTCAAGCTGCATTTGCAACTCCTTAAGCTTTGATGTACTCATTCTGTAAGGAGTCTTTGACACTGGAGCTGCTCCAGGCATCAAATTAATAGAGAAATAAATATCTCTCTTTGGAGGTAGTCCTGGTACCTCCTTGAACACATCTTCAAAAGATTCTAGGACTGCATGATCCTCCAAATTTGGGACCTTATCCTTAGGTGCTTCTTCCATTTGGGATGTAAATATTTGACATCCTTTCCTGTAGCATTTCTTCAGCTGCATTGCTGAAATTTCTCTAATTGTCACAGCCCTAGGAATTCCTTGGAATGTTCTCTGATTTCCTTCCTCATCTAGGCAAGTGAATTCCTTTTTACGACAGTCTAAGATGGCATAGAGTTGGTCTAACCAATCCATACCAATTAGGCAGTCATAAGATCCTAAAGGAAATATGTTCAAATATTTCCTTGTGCTCAGTCCATTCATTTCCATAAGACATGCATTAACCATCTCATTGAATTTTCTTTTGGCTCCAGTAGTCAGCTGCAAAAACCAATATTTTCCATGCTTGCTTCTTGGCAAATGCAAACTTTCCACCATCTTAGGATCTATATAACTATGACTAGCTCCTGAATCAATTAAAATAGCAATGGTTTGGTTGTTGATCATACCTTCCACTTCAATCATATGAGATTGATACTCTCCTTGCTTGTTGTCCATGGTTTCATATATCCTTTGTATATTTCTTCCCATGTCCCCCACTGTTTCAGCTCATTGAACATTGTGAACAACTCTCTCTTTGTCACTTCTTTGAGGACAATCTCTAAACATATGATCACCTTTACATCCCCAACATTGAATATGTGGCTTCCTTGGCCTTTGACCATCTGTCTCAATCGTCCCGGGTTCTCTAGAAGTTGGTTGTCACTAAGGATTATTTTTGAAGAATGGTGGCTTAATTCCCTTCTTCCTCTGATCCATATTGAATTTCTTCTTGTCTTCCCAAGCTTTTTGGAAAGTTGGCCTTGCTTTTTGTTGATGATATAGGCACTTAGCTTGACTTATGGTCTCCTCCAATTTTTTGGGATCATCATATTGTATTTTTTCACTGATGGATGGTGGCAACCCACTCAAATACCTCTAAATCTTGATTGTCTCATCCTTGATGAAAGAGACATACTTCAACAATTCTAAAAACCTTCTTTCATACTCATCAATGGACATACTTCCCAGCTTGAGTTCAAAGAACTCTTTCATTTTCTTATCATAGTACCTCTTAGTCAAGTATTTATTTTCAAAACACTTCTTGAATTCCCTCCAAGTAACATCTTTATCTTTAATGTGTTGCACCTGCACAAGCTAATCCCACCACATGGATGCCTTACCTTTGAGTTGATAGATGGAAATTCTTCCTTCTACACGAGAAGAATAATTATTCAATTGAAAATACTTTCTCATGCATAGAAACCATGTCTCTGCATCCTCATCCTTCTTTTTCTCCCCATCAAACTTAGGAGGTTTGATTTTTTTCATTTCTCCTCATAGCTCATCCTCCCCATACCTTTTATGCTTCCTAACAGGGGATAAACTTAAGATGTTGTGTGCTCTCTTTTTGAAATGCGTCGGGGAGTGTTGGTGATGTTTTCTATCACTTTTTGTTCTTCTGTGACTTCCTGATTTGCTTGAGACACTCTCCTTATCCAATTTATTTTCTATTCTTTCCAGGCTCTGCATCAAATTTATGTTGAATTCTCCCTATTGCTCCCTGTCTTTCATGAGATTTTTGTTATTTGCTCAGTGATTCTGGACATATTTCTGCAACTTTTCAATGATTTTCATAATGTTTACTTCTTTATCTATCTCTTCTCCATGCCCATTGGAGTTTGATCCTTCAACTCCCAAATGGACATCCATTCCTCTAAATTCATTTTCCAAACTATAAGAACCTGGTGCCTTCCCCATTTCTCTGTACTATGTGAAAATTCAGTTTGGTTATGACAATCGTTAATTCTTCAAAATGTGCAGTCAACCGAAATTTTGTTAGGATAATAGACCTTTTAAATTTTTTCCAGAATAAACCAATCTGATTCAACAAAAAAATATCAGATTCTATTCTCTGTGGGTCTTGGTTGGTCAAGATCCCCTTTGGGCTTCTATCACTAATCCCAACTCTGTTTTGCAACAAATGTTTGGGTGTTAGCCCCTTTTGGTTCACATGGAACCACGACTGTGACCCAACGCTTATGGTTTGGGGGCTTATCTAGAGCCTTGAAACTTCGAGCTTCATATTTTTCCCTTTTTCCACGCGTCCCAACATCACAAAACAATGAATTGTATAATGCACGAAGAATGATGGATCTACGGTCCACATTCCTTCATGCACCATTTCTTCTGGAGTGTCAAGTCTCCGGACTTCATGATCTGATGCCACGCCTCCACTGGGGCCCATGGTTTCCATGATTGAACTAATAAATGATGAAAACGTCACATCAAACTTTATACTTTTTCAAATTGTGGGGACAGGGCTTGGCGTTTTTGGAGTAACCCACCGATCGTTCCAAAATTGTCCCCACACTGACACATACCCCTTCTTGGAAACCGTGGTTTGGATTGCGGGACCGCCTTGTAGAATTATATGCCACGCAACTTCGATCTATGCAATGCCTCCCGACCATCGATCTTGATAGATCGTGATCAAAGTTAATGCGGTCCTAATCCAACTAACTTCTTTGCCAAGTTTAACTACCTTCTGCCACCACTAGGAGCGCCACTTGGTAGGACAGATGAAGTTGACAGGTGGTCCAATCAAGCGGGTGACATATGTCATGTTCTAACCTCATTTCCATCTAACTAAGGTTCTTAAATCACTGACATGTGACACACATCCCATGTGTCCATGTCATCCCTAGTGATGTCAGCAGGCCATTTCACTTAGGGACTTCGGACTTTGGTATATTTAACCTTAGCATACCCCATTTCTCCCGAACGCCGAACTTCTGAACAAGCCGATCTTCTGAAATGCGTCTTTTGTGACAAATGGTCTGGCTTAACTCTGAACTTCGAGACTTCGGGAGTTTCTACGCTATTCACACCTTGTTTCTCCCGAATGCCACATTCTCGAACAAGCTATATTTCCTGACACATGTTCCTTTCTTGGATCAATGGACATGAATTGCACGAAGTTCACTCTGTCTTCTCTACAAGTGACTGAGAGCTATGACCTCGTCTTATCCTTTGGGTGATTATCACACTTTGCAATATCGAGAGTCATGTTTTAAAGATTCGTGAAGATCAACGACCATAAGTGATTGAGAAAACTCAACTTGCTCACGCTTTAATTTCCTTCCTAATCTTCGCAATGTGAAGATGCTCGTCCGTAGTGGTATCGATATCCATCGTTGATTTTTTGATCTAGAAAGATCAATTATCCCGAGGGATTGCAGAGTCTCAACTTACTCTGTCTTTAATTTCCCTCCCGATCTCCACAATGGATCCCCACCATCGATCTCTCTTCAATGAGATCTGATGGTCATGACTTAATCTTCGCTTGATCTAATGGCTTATCTTGTTCTTGCCCATATCTAACGACCCAACACCGCGAATCTTGTGATATCTTTCTCTGTGGCCATTTCTTAAACTTGTTACACCTCAGGTGTTTCCGAACACAGTCCAAGTATTCTTTCAACACCCTTTTGGCACTTTGTACCTAAAAATTCTCTCGACTTTCTACGTTGAATTTCTTGTTCGTGTCCCATCTAGGCTCATTGTTGAAACCATGGCTCTGATACCATTTTGTAACATCCCCAACCACCAACAGGTCAGGAATGCCACTTCTTGGATGTTTTACTTAGCTCTGATACCAATTCGTGACATCCCTGACCCTAAACCAACAGGCTAAGCCATGCCACCGAATAACCTTTATACTCTGATACCATTTTATGAATTTATATGCATGGATATATAACACAAGTAATAGTTACAACGTTCTGTTCATGCCACTTATTCATGTGGAAATAATCATTAAAACATACTGACAATATATGCACACAAACGACATATTCTAACCATACACAAATTAATGCGGAAATAACAGTAAGCCTACACATACAACATATATGAAATATTTATGCATTACTCATCAAGTTATAAAACATGTAAAATTACACAACATACAATCAACATAGATTTGATACTTATCTTTCAATAGATGACCACCAACTGCATACATACCTTCCACAAACCTCCCAGCCTTAGACCACACTGCTAATCACGCTGAGCAGTGGGTCACCCCCGAGCTGGGACTAAAATCCATCGAGCAAGGGATTCTTAGGCTTGGCAAGGGCAACATGAAAGTCGCACAGGTCAACATGAAGGATTATTTCCCAGGGCCAACTCACACTAACAACCTACAGCCTCTAGGTAATCCCTCTAGCTTAGCCCCTAGGCCTTGACACTTAGCCCCCTTCCTTACCCTACCTAGTGGATCTTAGTCCCCCATAACTCTTTCTTCGTGGTCGGTCTACACGCAACAGTATAATTTTATTAATGATATGTGCATTTACATATACAAAAATCAGGCTCTTGATTTTCAACTTCTCTAAACCAACCCCTTCACTAACTTCAACTTGGTCTTTTGAACTCAATCCTAAATATTCGGTGATAGACTGACACCAGTAGTTCAATGCACTCCTTTTAGTTACCTAAATCTCTTGGAAGTTCAATTGACTCTTGGAGTCTTGGAAAATACATTCTTCCAACATTTACACATGTTTGTTGATGTCATGTTGATGTGTGTTAACATTGTGTTGGGTAGGAGTTTGACATATAAAAGGAACAAAGAGAGATCAATTTTTTTACGCCCTCTAGATGCAATGACCTTATCTAATGCATCTTGTGTGGGCATTTGAAATACATAAAGAACAAATAAATCTCAATCTTCATGATACCCTCGAGACCTGATGACCTTATCCAATGCAACCTATGCATGCATTTGATCTCAATACCTCAAAACAAGACCTATAAGCCTCCTAATGCTTTGACAAACAAAAAAACGTTATGAAATTCAACCTATTAAGCATCAACCATCCCTTAAATTAGAATTAAAAAAGAGTTTGGAAAACCTTCAACAACTTGTGAACCCAAAACTTTTATCAAATCCTATTAAATGGAATTGGATGTCCATTTAACCAATGAAGCAAAAACTTAAGAAAAATGACACTTAGTCTTAGAATGCGACCCTACAATTAACAAAATTTTATGTGTATGGAAACATTTTGCTCCCACCTTTGTCACACTTAACAATTTTTTGGAGCTCATTCAACTTCTAACTTCAATAACCACATCCATAATAGTCCCAATCTCATCTCTATGACCTTTTTTAATCCATATTCAAATCAAACCTCCCTTTTTGAGAGGATTTCGGTGTCAAAAACTGCATAAATTATTTATGAAAATATGAGGAAACTTATCATCTATCTTGTTAAATGTATATCATTTGATCTTTAAAAAAGTTTTGACCCTCATCCCTGTTATTAATGTCAATGCGGAAACGACAATTCACATATGATAATTAACAATCACACAGATAAGAAACACATGGATTTCACATGGTTCACCCAAACATTGGGCTACGTCCACCAAGCATAGTCATCCATTGTCTTATTATTAAGATCATGGATATTACAACAGACTTGCAAGTTCTCACTTTGTCTCTCTCTCTCTGCCTCTACAGGCTTACATGTATTTATATACATTTACAAGAAACTGATTATTAAATGCAATCCCTATCCATATTCTAACTTGGTCTATTTGGTTGTAACCAATGCAAAATAATAGGATCTAAATCCATCCTTGGATGAATTCATTGTCACCAAATCCAAACAATATCCACCTTGACAACAATTAACCTGATACCTTGCTCCTTCCTTTTGTTCATCACCTTTTCTGCAAGCCAAGAGAAGCCAAACACCACTGCAACTTCTCTAATAAAACTGGTTTCATGATCTCACCTGTGTGACTTGCACAAGTTTGGATTTCTTGAGGGGTCACTCCACCTCCAACATGTCTTCCACAACTGTGTTGTGAGACATATTTAGTGATAGATCTCCTCCTATCCAAAACACATGTAAAATATACATTACAATTATCATGGACCATCTCAGTGAAACCATTATAGGTGACATTTGTGCTTCTTAAATGCTGAAGCACCCATTTCACTGCAACACTTGAATCTGTCACGTATCTGAAAACATCATTAGCATGTGAAACATCTGGTATTAACCATTTCATCACATACAACAAACCTCCTACTGAATTTACACAAGACATAACCTTTTCTTCTTTATAGACATGCCCTATGCTTGAAGAAATCTTATAATGGAATGAAAGAGGGATAAAGATTGGTTTTACAATGTTCATATTGAACTCCAACCACAAGTTACCATTACCATCTTTGTGCACTTCCATGCCCATAATTTGTTTTTCTGCTCCTTGATCCCTCATCTGAATTGTCCTGTCCACCCGAGTCATTTTCTTAGTGATTTTATCCATGATCTGGCTTGCAACGAGCATATCATCAACAAATAACATCAAGACTGTGAATGTACTATAAACTATATAGTCATTCCTACCCTTTGAAAAATTCTGACTCACTATGAAGGATTCAAACCTCTGGTATATTTGCTTGGGTACCAATAGGACATACAATGAACTATCTAGCATGCAAACAAATTTACAGTTGTGATCTTGAATCAACCCTTTTGGTTGTTCCATACATACTATATCTCTTTCAATGATGACCTTGTGAGAAGTAGGATCCCACACACAACATCCCTTTATACCACCATCATAACTTGCAGAGATATAAAACAAGCAAGAATTTAGAAACAAAGATTTTAAGTCTGGAAATGATTTACCACTTACCAGTACCTGCAATTAGTTCTTTCTCTTATGACCTTGATGCTTCTGCCATAAACAAGAAGATACATCTGTCACTTCAGATGCTACTTCAGTACTCCCTTCCAACTTATAAAGGTTATCAACCTTTGTTGCCTTCATCACTACTAAACTACCTTTCGACAATGTGAGTTCTCCACCTTGACCTATATACTTATATCCACAAGACTCCAACACTCCCAATGAAATCAAATTTGATTTAAGCTCAGGTACATATCTAACATCTGTTAATTCCCTAACAATACCATCAAACATCCTGATTCTAATACTGCCAACCCCAACAGTTTTACAGGGAATACCATTTCCCATAAACACTACACCCTCATCAACAGATTGGTAAGAAATGAACCAATTTCTATGTGAGAACATGTGGTGGAAGGCACCTGAATCTAACTGCCATTCTTCTTGATATTGTAAATTACTAGAAATAGATAAAATGTGATTAATCATACCTAAATTTGTTACATCCAAATTTGCTTCCTTTGTAGAGTTTTCCTCAGATTCCTTTCTCTTCCAACAATCTTTCTTGAGGTGTCTTGTTTTGCCACAGTACCAACACTTTGCTTTACCCTTTCTATGTTTTGACTTAGATCGAGAAACAATTCTCTCATTCTTCTCTTTAGTTCGACCTCTTATCAACATCGCCTCTGAAGTTGAAGTTTCTTGACTATATTTTCTCCTCATCTCCTCAACAAACAAATCTCCCACAACATAGTCATAATCTAAAACATCTACTGAGCTAAAGCTAATAGAGGTTACTAGATTATCCCAAGACTCAGACAACAAACACAATAGTGTAATAGCCTTATCTTCATATTCGAAATTAACTTCCATACTAGTCAATTGAACTATAAGGGTATTGAAGGTATTTAAATGGTCAACAAATTTTGTACCTTCTTTCATCCGCAAACTGTACAACTGTCTCTTCAAGTAGATTATGCTCGTCAAAGACTTCGTCATATATAGACTTTCCAACTTGCTCCATAAGCCTGATGTTGTATTCTCTCCTATGATATTAAACAGAACCTCGTCCGCTAGACATAAATGAATGGTACTAAGAGCTTTTGCATCCAGATCTTCCCATTCCCATTCCATCATGGCTGTTGGTTTCTTTGACTTGCCTGCCAAAGATTTTTGCAACCCTTGTTGCACCAGTAAATCCCGCATCTTGAGCTTCCAGAGCTCAAAGTTACTTTTACCGCTGAACTTTTCAACTTCAAATTTCGAACTCTGCATCTTAGCCATTAGCACAAAAAATTTCCCAATACCCACTGCTTATAAAAATCCTTTTAAATGTGGAGGAGTAATAAATAAGGTTAAATGTGGATTCTTAATAAATAAGGTTAAGTAATAAACCCAAAAAAGTTTAAAAATAATAAAAAATTTATATTTCATAAAACCTTTTATATCCACTTTAATTTACACAACATCCACGTGAGATTCACCTCACATAAAGGGTATTATTTTAAAATACTGTATTTTATCCTCCCTTTCCACTTTCATAAAAAACAAAACCATACCTTAATTTTTTGTTCTTGAAAAATCATACGGATGTTTTAAAAAAAGGATCGACCCTCCTTCATAATGGGTGGGGGAGCGCTAGTTTCCAAATTCAATGCTCTCTTAGGGTTCATGGGGTGCTAGTGCTCCTTGAGTGTGGATGGGGGAGCGTTGATGCTCTGTGGTGTATGACACATGTGTGTTTATAGACAAAAATTTTAATTTCATAAGTGTGAGTGCGTTGACGCACCTCTAACACTGCCTAGGGAGCGCCGATGAATTTCTACTCAATTTATATCCACGACACCTCCTCATTTCACCTTCTTGCACCATAGATCTCACCTCACGGATCTCCAACGCACCTCTGATACCACTTGTTAGAATTGTCGATGCGGAAAACAAAATTCACATATGATAATTAACAATCACACAGATAAGAAACACATGGATTTCACGTGGTTCACCCAAACGTTGGGCTATATTCACCAAGCATAGGCATTAGTTGTCTTATTATTCAGATCATGGAGATTACAACAGACTTGCAAGTTCTCACTCTGTCTCTCTCTCTACCTCTACGGGCTTACATGTATTTATATACATTTACAAGAAACTGATTATTAAATACAATCCATATCCATATTTTAACTTGGTCTATTTGGTTGTAACCAATGCAAAATAATAGTATCCAAATCCATCCTTGGAGGAATTCGTTGTCACCAAATCCCAACAATCCCAACTCCAAACAATTCCAATTTAAAAACAATTATATACTATATTATAAACTCTTAAAATTACTTTCAAAATATACACAATTTAATAAAATATCTTCCATTCCATTATTTGTAATAGCAAGGATGTGATGCAGTGGCCATGTTTAAATAATGGGAGAACAAAAATGAACATAGAAAATAGGTGAAAAAGAGAAAG